>VDFB02000017.1:438355496-438462720 GCA_007258455.2 Sequoia sempervirens | reverse complement strand
TCAAATAAAGGGATGGAGATAGTGAGAGAGGTTTAGAGTGTAAGGGATAAAGAATGTCTGTTGATTATTGAAATTTGACCTCCTAATTACTGAAATTCGACATGCTAATTACTGAAATTTGATTAAGTCTAAATTTTTTTAAGATCTTCCAAAAACTAGAATTTGCATTATAACTCCTAGAGATCTGAAACCACTCTCAAACATCTTGAAACTATGTACATGAAATATAACTTAAAGTATAAGAAAGTAAATGTCTATATGTAAATGTCAACTTAAAAGTTTATTTCATGTATATAGTTCCCCTGAAATATAACAAGAAGAAAGAGAAAAAAAGAATTTTTTTTCAATGTAGACCAAAACATGAGCGCATTATAACGCGCTCATGTTTTGTCAATGCATTCACAAAACATGAGTGTATTATAACACGCTTGCATTTTGGCAATGCTTTTTTGAATTCAAAAGTGCGTGTTTTTTAAAATTCAAACCATAACGGGAGTGCATTATAACGCACTCGCGTTTTGGCTTGGTAATGAGAGTGCGTTTTACTATAACGCACTCGCATTTTTGCTGTTTCGGGTTGAAAAGTGAAGTGACCACTTTTTGGACCCCCATCTTTCTGCATTTACCCATAATGATGATTACAATGAGTACAATGATGATAACAAATGTTGAAAATAACAAAATGGAGTGAAGTGAGACCTCTAATCATCCCCAAACTCATCACTAGAATTGTTTGATTCCACATGGTCAAGCTCCTCCATACCAATATCAACCAACCTTGTGTGTGTAGCATCCTCATCAATCTATATTGGCTCCTCTGGCTCTACATTCCACTACAATGTTGGACTCTCCTTGTACAAAAGTGTGTTGTGGTCAATGAGGCACAAGGCACTATGTACAGCCACAAGCTTCTCTACTCTCCTAGAGGTAATCCTATTCCTCTTAAGGGAGTGGATGAAGCTATAAGTAAAGTAGTTCCTTTCAGCTACAAAAGATTTAAAAGCTTAAGATAGAAATTGAATGGCTAGAGATGTAATCAAACAATTTGGTCGATGCATAGTCCATCACGAAATTGGGTCCTCCTGTGCCATAGTTCCCATATCCATCTTGGCCTCCTCAGAATAACCCCTAATAGTGGAAAATTTTGTCCACTTAGTATGAATGATGCCTATAAGTTGCGTCAATTAATTTCCTTGTAGCTTTGCACACATGGGCCACATTTGTCACTACTTGTACCATGTAATGTCCCCTTCTCAAATGTGATCGTTTCAGTTGACCGTTGGCCTATTCCGGAGACCCGTAGGCTACTCGGATGGTGAAATTAGGGTTTCCTATTTTTGAGGAGGTTGTTGCTTGAAGTTTGGAAATCGGATTGCGGTTTCTTTCTGGGTTTTCAGAGAGCTTCGCGGTGGTATGGTCAGTTTGGCGTTTTGAGCAACTTGATGAATTTACTATTTTTAGTAAATTCTATTTTTGGCACTGGACAGGTTGGGTTCAGTTCAGTTGGTCTTCTTCTTCAGTTGGTTCAGCTGGCACTTCCGTTTTTGGCCTTTGGGTGCATTTTCCATGGAGAGATAAGTATTTTCACATTATAATATTATATTTTAATATTATAACACCCCCTTGCCTAGCATTACAACTTTATGTTGTTTTTAAAAAGGGGACCTAATGGGTCAATACTTCATTAAGAGATAAATTATATTTTGAAGTCAAATTATGGGGTTAAGTGAAATGGACGCCTACTTGAGGAGAGATGGATTTTTTATAAAAGTGAAATATTTTATTAAAAGGAAAAAGGACGCCACTTTTGGAGGGAATGTGTTGAATTCAAAATTAGGGTTTGGGCGCCCTTCTTGAAGCTTCTAGAAGGCTCTCTTCATGTCTTTATATTTAGGCCTCAGCTCTTCATTTGGGATCTTTTGTCTACTACACTGTTATGCTGCTGAATTGTCTTCAGGCACTCGCTTCGAGGAAAGCACACCTCCTAGCAATGGCTCATCTTCTTGCTTGAAAGATAGCAACTAGTTGAGAGTTAGCTTGTAATAGGTTTGATTTGCATTTTCAGTTGAGTATTTGCATTTTGGAGTTCTAGTTTGCTTTTTCTGTCATATTTCTGGAGTTGCTGAATGTCATTGAGGAATGTAAGATTTGCTCATAGCTCGTGAAATAAAAATGCTATTGTTCTGAGTATTGAATCTATCAATTTGTCTATGAGGGGCGACCATTCTAGCTCATTTGCAGATTTTATTAAAGTGTCTTTGATTTTACAAAGCAAAATCGCCCTTGCAGCTGGGCCGTACCATTCTGGAGTTGCTTTGGATTTCGTGCAAAATAAATAATGGTTATTTGGGGTGGTTTTAGGAATGCATCTTGGGCGCCATCATCATTAGAGTAATCTGCACTTGATTTCATGTCATTTGAGTGAGATTTGAGTAAGATATGAGCATTTGAGTGAGTTGTTAGGTTGCTGGTCTGTCATATCAGTCCTATAGAAAAGCTATTTCGTGAGGAGTCTGAGCCTAGAGGGGTTTACTTAATGTTGAGGAAGTCTTATTTAACATTGCAGCATTGAGGAACTTGAATCATTGAGCTTTGACTAACATTCTATCATATTGTAAGCTGATTAGTAGTACTATCAGCAGTTCTCTTCTTTATCTCTCTTTTCTCTATTGTACTTCCCACTGAATAAGTGGAAGAGGCTGGCTTGCCGCCTATTTACTTTCAGTTATTAAGTTTAGGGACCCTCTGACAATATGCTTGCCATCACTCGGCGCCATTCTTGATTAGGGTTACTTCAATTAATCATGCATTGATCCTCTGACCATATGCTCGTCTGCACAGGCGCATTCTTGGTTAGAGTTCCCTTCCAGTTTGCATTTGCATTAGATCCTCTGACCAATGCTCACACCCTGCCCACATCGGAATCCTGGTGTACATTCTGGTTAGGGTTACTTTCCACATCGTTTTGGTTTAGAGCTAACCTTAACGGGTGTGTGTTGATTGTAATTGCATTTGAAAAAAAATAAAAAAAATTGGTCCGGTTCCTTACAGTGGTATTAGAGCCATGATTCTGCCAACCTGTGCCCTACAGTGATTCAGTTGTCAGATGAGTGACAGTGATTGCAGATACTTCACCAGAAGTCAGGCCAGAAGACAATAGACACAGTTTCCGCCAGTGCCAGAAGCAGATACCTTTTCAGAGGCTTTGAGAGAAACAGGAAGAGTAGTAGATACTGGTAAAACAGTTGAGAACATGGCAGAAAGTCATAAGCAGGCCATGGATGAAAAAGATGAAAGAATGGAAAAGAAGTTTGATGGGATGATTGAGATGATGTCCCGGTCACTTGCACGAATGGACCAGCAAATTCCTTAGAATCATACTCCTAATCAAAACCATGCTATAGGAGAAATCAGTGGAGTCAATGGGAACAATGGTAATAGAGGGAGTAGAACTATTGGTCAGCATGAGGCCACCTCTAGAGGATCAACCTCTAGGCCTCTCTTTCCTACATTCACTCAGAGGGAGGAACCGCAAGTTGAAGTTGTCATTCCTTTTGAAAATGATGCCAGGCAAGCCTACTTGGAGTATGCCACCTTACCCCCTGATCTTAGAGACCAATGGTCCTTTGATCAATTCTTGAACCAAAGAAACAGAAGAAACGGAGGAAGAGTTGATAACCGTGCTCATATGGCTCCTAGAACCGATTATCAACAAGCCCTTGGGAAGGTGTCATTGGCTCACTTCGTTGGAAGTGATAAGTGTTCAGCAAGATCGTGGGTTCAGAAGTTAGACGACTACCTTTCACTTCGTCCCATGCTAGAAGAAGATGCCGTCAAGTTTGCAACGCTTCATTTGGAGGGAGCTGCCCATGGGTGGTGGTACCATGGTTTGGTCACGCTTGGCCATAACCTCATTTGAACCTACGGTGAATTTACCAATAAGCTGATTGATAGGTTCGACACTAAGGATCCTGAAGTAAGATTCCGTGAGCTTGCACAACTGAAGCAGCATGGCTCCTTGGATTCTTACATAGCTGATTTCCAAAGGCTTTTCGTGATGGTGCCCAACATCACTGAAAGAAGATTGGTTGTTTTGTTTTCTGAAGGTTTGGTTGAACCCTTGAAAGGGTGGGTTAAAGCTTTCGATCCACCAAGTCTTGAAGAAGCAATCAAGAAGTCTCGAAGTATGGAGTTATCAGCCCCTAGGCCTAAATTTCCGCCAAAGCCCTTTGGCCACAAGAAGGATAAGAGACATTTTTCAAATCAGCACAAGAAGTTTCCACCCAAGTTGACTGAAGAGCAACGTGAACAGCTCAGGAAGGAGGGCAAGTGTTACACATGCTTAGAGCCTTGGACCAAGGGTCATAGATGTCCTGGAAGAGGGTGTTCTAATAAAATGGGGGCCTATTCAGACTATGGATCCGAATCTGATATGTCTGATCAGCAGTCTTATTTTGGGGACAGTGAGGAAGAGAGAGCTCCAGAAGAGTCCGATCATGAGCAAGGGGTTGGGGCCCCTATTGCCCAACTCTCTAGTTTCCAAAAGAACGAATCTTTCAAGGTTCGTGGTGGAGTTGGAGGTCATCGTATTGTTGCCTTAATTGATACTGGGGCAACACATAACTTCATTGATGAAGGTGTGGTTGCAAAGAGAGGTCTCAAAATAGAAGAATTTGAAGGATTCAAAGTCATGGTGGCTGATGGGTTTCATATTTCATGCAACCGAAGAGTTCCTAACATGTCTATGCAGTTGGGCAACTATGAAGTCAAGGATGACTTCTATGTCGTTACTATTGGAGACACGGATGCAGTACTCGGTATTCAATGGTTATGCTCACTTGGTGAAATCTCTCTCAATTTGCAAACAATGGAGCTCAAGTTCCAATCTGATGGAAAGAGGGTGGTGTTGAGAGGAATGTCCAATGGAGGTCCTCGAATTGTTTCATCCAAAAGAATGGAGAGGCTGATTCGGCACGATCAAGTTGAGTGGACTGCGGAATGCATGGTTCTTCCGGCTAGTCCAGTTGAGACAAAGAGGGACTATCCTCCAGACATCCAGTCTATGCTTACCAAGAGGAGTAAGGTGTTTGCTGATTTACCTCCTGGGCCGCCTCCTGAAAGAGGAGCTGAGCATGTCATTGAACTCCAAAAAGGGGCCAAGCCAATCATCACAACACCATATCGGTATCCTAAGAAGCAGAAGGATGAGATCGAGAAAAACATAAAAAAACTCGTGGAGATGGGTTTCATTCGCCCAAGCAAGAGTCCCTTTGCTTCTGCAGTAGTTCTTGTGAAGAAGAAGGATGGGACCATCCGCATGTGTGTGGATTATCGTGCCTTGAATCAAAGCACAATAAAGAATCGGTATCCTATTCCTCGAATTGATGAGCTCATTGATGAGCTACATGGTGCCAAGTTCTTTTCGAAAATTGATTTGAGGTCGGGCTACTATCAAATCCGGATGAGAGGTTCAGATG
Source organism: Sequoia sempervirens (assembly GCA_007258455.2). Taxonomy (NCBI): domain Eukaryota; kingdom Viridiplantae; phylum Streptophyta; class Pinopsida; order Cupressales; family Cupressaceae; genus Sequoia; species Sequoia sempervirens. The sequence goes on along the minus strand of VDFB02000017.1, from coordinate 438,457,243 downwards.
TCGAGAAGACGACATTCATATGCCACTATGGACATTTCGAGTTTCTAGTCATGCCTTTTGGGTTGACTAATGCTCCGGCCACTTTCCAGTCTTGTATGAACAAAGTTTTCCAGAAACAGTTGAGGAAATTTGTGTTGATCTTCTTTGATGATATTCTCATCTTCAGCAAGACATGGGAAGAACATCTCAAGCACTTGGAGGAAGTGCTTAGCATTCTTGAATCGGAGAGTTTGTTTGCCAAAGAGTCCAAATGTGAATTTGGAATGAAAGAGCTGCTTTACCTTGGTCATATAATCAGCGCTGATGGAGTGAAGGTTGATCCTGAAAAGATCAAGGCAATAGTTGATTGGCCACCTCCAGAGAACTTGACTCATTTGAAGGGGTTCTTGGGTCTTTGTGGCTTCTACAGAAGATTTGTGAAGGGCTACTCTCAAAGTGCTGCTCCCCTTACTGACCTCACTAAAAAGGGGGCTTTCATGTGGTCAGAAAAGGCTCAAAGTGTTTCTGATAAGTTCAAGAAAATCATGAGTTCTTGTCCAGTGTTGGCTATACCAGATTTCTCCAAGCCTTTCGAGTTGCAATGTGATGCATCAAGAGAAGGTGTTGGTGCTGTTTTGATGCAGGACAAACATCCCATTGTGTTTGAAAGTAGAAAACTAAGGGGTGTTGAAAGGACCTATTCTATCTACGACAAAGAAATGCTTGCAATTATGCATGCATTAGCCAAGTTCAGACAATATCTGGTGGGGAGAAAATTCGTGGTCAAAACTAATCACAATAGTCTCAAGCACTTCATGCATCAGAAGGATTTGAATGAAAGACAACAGAAGTGGGTGAGTAAGCTTCAAGCTTACGATTTTAACATTGAGTATGTCAAAGGGAAGAACAACATTGTGGCTGATGCTTTATTCAGAAGACCTTATTTGAGCTCATTGTGTGAGCTTACTGCTGATTGGAAGGAGATGTTGCTTGCTGATTATGCCAAAAATCAGTTCGCAACCAGCATCATTGAAGGTACTTTTCATGATGAAAGGTACAAGGTAATTGATGGTTTAATACATTACAAGGAAAGAATCTTTTTGGTGGCTGATTCCAAACTTAAGAAGAAGATTTTGATGACCTTCCATGACATTCCACTTGCTCGTCATTAAGGGTATTTCAAGACATATAGGCAGATTCGAGAGAGGTTCTCTTGGAAGGGGTTGAAAGAGGAAGTTCAACGTTACATCAAGGAGTGTAGCACTTGTCAAATGAACAAAAATGAGCACTCTCTTCCAGCTTGTCTACTGCAGCCACTTCCCATTCCAAATCAAAAATGGGAAAGCATTTCGATGGATTTCATCACGGGATTGCCTAGGGCTCAAGGCAAAGATTGTATCTATGTTGTGGTGGATGGATTAGCAAAATTTGCTCATTTCTTTGCCATTACTAGTTCGTTTTCAGCAGCTCAAGTTGCAGATTTGTTTTTCCATGAAGTGTTTAGATTGCATGGGTTGCCGAAAAACATTGTAAGTGATAGGAACAACAAGTTCCTAAGCACCTTTTGGCAAGAAGTTTTCAGGATGAGTGGTACAGTGCTTACTCCAAGCACTAGCTATCACCTTCAAACAGATGGTCAAACTGAGATAGTGAACAAATGGTTGGAGGGCTATCTTAGAAATTATGTCTCAGAGCAGCAAAGAGCATGGGTGAAATGGCTTCACATTGGGGAGTATTGCTACAATTCATCCTTCCACATGTCAATAAGGATGTCTCCGTTCATGGCTCTCTATGGTTACAAGGCCCCTAGCTTTGCTGATTTGGTGTTTGGTGATAGCAAAGCTCCTCAAGCCAAGGATTGGTTGCAGCAAAGTCAAGATATTTTGAAGTCCTTGAAGAACAACCTTCAAATAGCACAAAATCAGCAAAAGATGTACGCTGATCAGCAGCGTGTTGAGCGTTCATTTGAGGTTGGTGATATGGTTTATCTTCGACTTCAGCCTTACAGACAGTCTACACTCAAGAAGAGTGGAGCGGAGAAGCTCAAACCTCGCTTCTATGGGCCATTCAAAGTCGTCAGAAGGGTTGGAGCAGTGGCTGATGAGTTGGAACTACCATCGAGTAGTAAGGTCCACAACGTCTTCCATGTGTCTCGCCTCAAGAAGGCACTTGGACACAATGTTGTTGCTTCATCACAGTTGCCTCCCTTAGATGAAGAAGGGCAGTTGACCTTGATTCCTGAAGAGATTATTAATTCCAGAGAGCGTTCTTTGAGGAGGAGAACAATCAAAGAGTACTTGGTGAAGTGGAAGAATTTACCCTTGGAGGATGCTACTTGGGAGAATGAGGAGATTCTACAACATCCAGACTTGCGATTGCTTGAGGGCAAGCAATCTTGGGGAGAGCGGACTGTAATGTCCCCTTCTCAAATGTGATCGTTTCAGTTGACCGTTGGCCTATTCCGGAGACCCGTAGGCTACTCGGATGGTGAAATTAGGGTTTCCTATTTTTGAGGAGGTTGTTGCTTGAAGTTTGGAAATCGGATTGCGGTTTCTTTCTGGGTTTTCAGAGAGCTTCGCGGTGGTATGGTCAGTTTGGCGTTTTGAGCAACTTGATGAATTTACTATTTTTAGTAAATTCTATTTTTGGCACTGGACAGGTTGGGTTCAGTTCAGTTGGTCTTCTTCTTCAGTTGGTTCAGCTGGCACTTCCGTTTTTGGCCTTTGGGTGCATTTTCCATGGAGAGATAAGTATTTTCACATTATAATATTATATTTTAATATTATAACACCCCCTTGCCTAGCATTACAACTTTATGTTGTTTTTAAAAAGGGGACCTAATGGGTCAATACTTCATTAAGAGATAAATTATATTTTGAAGTCAAATTATGGGGTTAAGTGAAATGGACGCCTACTTGAGGAGAGATGGATTTTTTATAAAAGTGAAATATTTTATTAAAAGGAAAAAGGATGCCACTTTTGGAGGGAATGTGTTGAATTCAAAATTAGGGTTTGGGCGCCCTTCTTGAAGCTTCTAGAAGGCTCTCTTCATGTCTTTATATTCAGGCCTCAGCTCTTCATTTGGGATCTTTTGTCTACTACACTGTTATGCTGCTGAATTGTCTTCAGGCACTCGCTTCGAGGAAAGCACACCTCCTAGCAATGGCTCATCTTCTTGCTTGAAAGATAGCAACTAGTTGAGAGTTAGCTTGTAATAGGTTTGATTTGCATTTTCAGTTGAGTATTTGCATTTTGGAGTTCTAGTTTGCTTTTTCTGTCATATTTCTGGAGTTGCTGAATGTCATTGAGGAATGTAAGATTTGCTCATAGCTCGTGAAATAAAAATGCTATTGTTCTGGGTATTGAATCTATCAATTTGTCTATGAGGGGCGACCATTCTAACTCATTTGCAGATTTTATTAAAGTGTCTTTGATTTTACAAAGCAAAATCGCCCTTGCAGCTGGGCCGTACCATTCTGGAGTTGCTTTGGATTTCGTGCAAAATAAATAATGGTTATTTGGGGTGGTTTTAGGAATGCATCTTGGGCGCCATCATCATTAGAGTAATCTGCACTTGATTTCATGTCATTTGAGTGAGATTTGAGTAAGATATGAGCATTTGAGTGAGTTGTTAGGTTGCTGGTCTGTCATATCAGTCCTATAGAAAAGCTATTTCATGAGGAGTCTGAGCCTAGAGGGGTTTACTTAATGTTGAGGAAGTCTTATTTAACATTGCAGCATTGAGGAACTTGAATCATTGAGCTTTGACTAACATTCTATCATATTGTAAGCTGATTAGTAGTACTATCAGCAGTTCTCTTCTTTATCTCTCTTTTCTCTATTGTACTTCCCACTGAATAAGTGGAAGAGGCTGGCTTGCCGCCTATTTACTTTCAGTTATTAAGTTTAGGGACCCTCTGACCATATGCTCGCCATCACTCGACGCCATTTTTGGTTAGGGTTACTTCAGTTAATCATGCATTGATCCTCTGACCATATGCTCGTCTGCACAGGCGCATTCTTGGTTAGAGTTCCCTTCCAATTTGCATCTGCATTAGATCCTCTGACCAATGCTCACACCCTGCCCACATCAGGAGCCTAGTGTACATTCTGGTTAGGGTTACTTTCCACATCGTTTTGGTTTAGAGCTAACCTTAACGGGTGTGTGTTGATTGTAATTGCATTTGAAAAAATAAAATAAAAATTGGTTTGGTTCCTTACATACCACATTTTGTGGCCCAACCTCCTCTATAGCGTCTTTGAGGATTTGAAATTGAAAATTGCCTTTCAATGCCTTGAAGAATCAATTGCCTTAAGAAAATAAGGGCACTTTGAACATGTAACCATGATATTGATGAGTGGACGATGCCTAATGTCCCTCCACCCATCCATGACAATATTGCATCCACTTGTCACTCAACATTCCTTCATTTTCTCCATTAGCATATTTATCTTGGAATAGTTCTTATCCAAGTTTGTGGTCTTCAATATTGTCTGCCTTGGTGGCACATATTAAGGAGAGTGACCCACATGGAATGTAATGCCATTGGATTGTCTTGCCCTTGCAACCTTCGCCATTGCCTCATAATAAGGAGAGTGACCCACATGGAATGTAATGCCATTGGCAAACAAAAAATTGCAAATGGCATCATCTTCCTCATCCTTAATCTACACATTGAATCTTTCTACTGGTGGGTTAGGAGCATCACTTGTCAACTTGCATTTCCCCCTAGCCTCTATTGCTTGGGCCCTTGAAGTAGAAGAAACTGGCATACATGCAACTTGCCTCCGAGTCTGCAAACTAGAAGTAGAAGCTTGTGGTTGGTTTTGATAACACCTTGACCTTAGAGACAAAGAAGTAGAAGAAGGTGCAATTGCATTGTCTTCACTACCTAGATAACCCCATAGCCTACATATCTCTGCCCTAAATTTTAGGGTTTTTCCCAACTCCTCACATACATCTACACCTTTTCTCAAATATGAAGGAGGTGGGCATTAAATCTGGTAATGCTACCCTGAAATTCAAGGTTACAAAAGTGTCAAAACCCTTGCCCAAAACGGTGAAATTTTTATATTATGCACAATTTAACAATGCAAGCATTTTGTCAAACAGTTTGCTTGCTTGCTGACCTAAGTTGTCGCCTGTGGATATTTTGATAATAAATGTATACATTAAACTCTGCATATAACAGTTTCACCAAATGCAATTCTGGACTACAAATGAAATAAAGGACACGTATTGCAATGTTGGGAATATGATGCCATTCAATTGCAATCCTAAACATATTTCATGTATCTCCTAAGTCCTTGGAAAGAGTTCCCCAACACTAGGATTAGAAATAGATTAAATTCGAATGAAATGAACATGTAAATTGACATTTGTAATTATTCCTAAATGATAGGAACATGTGAGGGTGTCCAAGAAGAGCTCTTATAAAATAGGAGCACATGGGGCGCCCACATGGAAGGTGGAACCCACCTTGATTTAAGTTAACTGTTTGGAGAAAGATAACACTTCAGTAATGCATGGAAAGATCCTAGAAGTTAGGAATTGATATTTACATGAGTGGGGTTTGGTTTATTATCAGTTCAGTTCAATTCAATTCAATTCAGTTTAATTATGGTTTAGTTATCTTCAGTTGCATGTAGTTAGTTTGAGTTGCATGTTAGTTGACTTCAGTTGACTTGAGTTGCATGACATATAACAGGTGGCTACATTCAGTTAAGTGGGGATGATCAATCATGCATCATGTTTGCATGAATTGATGGAGAAATATGTTTTAGTTAACAGAGATTGACTTGGACCCACCTTGGGCGCCCAAGTTGAGATCTTGGAGTTAACACCTTTGCATGAGAAGATATTTACAAGGCTCAATTAAGTGGGACCCATTCTTGGGCGCCAACTTTGAGGAGAAGCTTGGAAGATATCTTCGTAATCAACGTTGAGTTAAGACTACAGTTTGGGACGCCCAAATTGATGGACTTGGTTTGACATTGTTTTTTATGGAAGAACTCTACTTACACAAGAATGGCGTAGATATTTGTGAGGAGCTTTATCCTCTTGTAATTGTCAACTCTTTGGAGTTTACAACGTTCACAATTGTATATTTATTGCAGCAAGTTGAAGAGAGTCCTAAGAGAGTACTTTTGTGAAGCATGGCATAGGATGTGTGGATTCATACTTAGACACATGAGAGTTTATTGAAGGTTGTGAAGAAGAATTGTTGAAGGAAAAAGAAGCATCTCAAGCAAGGATTGATAAAGAATTATTTTAATCTTGTTCTAAGGTTAAATAATACAAGCACTATTGATTCTGGTGGTGGAGTTTTTTCCCGAAAGGGTTTCTCCACAGTATATGCTGTGTCACTTCTATCTTCTGGTCTTATTCTTCTACAATCTTCTGTCTACTTCTACAATTGGTAAAATGAATCTAAACAGATAATAATATACAAAGAAATTGTAACAAAGAACACTTAATTAGATCTACAATCTCATAATTTTACAAAGTATTAAGCTACATAATTACAGGTCTATTTTCAACATTTGGTATTAGAGCTAACGGTTGGGTAGAGTTTGGGGCACCTTTCTCTTAAAAGTTTGAAGGCTTTTTGGTTGTAGTGGGAACTTTACTATTGTGTTATTGCAGATTTGTAAAATAAGTATTTTACAATGTATTTGGGCTGATGGTTGTGGACTTGGTATGGCTTGCTCAATCCCTGAATGGAAAGGCTTGGTAAGAGAGGAGTTCTCCCAGGTGGTAAGGGGAGGGCAGTTGGGTTAAACTAGTTCTTGGGTTAGAATTAGTGGATTAACCTTTAGTGGTCTTTAACACATGGTTTTGTGCTAGTTGAATTGGTCCATGGTTTTGGAGCTCATGGTTTTGAGCCCATGGTTTTGCATGTATGGATGATCTTCATTCAGGAGATGGCTATCACAATGTCATGGATAGCTTGGTTACATGTTGCAGTGGGAGTTTTTTGACAGTGATGGTTTGATGTTTATCTTATTGCCATGTATAGCTTGGTATCACTGTTCAATGGGAGCTTTGGTAGGATATGGTTATCTTCATGCGATTTGAAGAGGTTTTAACATCTTGTTTCATGGAGGACCCTTAGAGTCTTTGGTAAAGGTATTGTTTTTCTTCCTTTGGAGAGGATGTGGTTCTTTTTAGTTTTGAGTATTAATCATTTGCTTGGAGCTTCATGATTATGTAGGTTGCATTTGAAGTTGGCATGGATTGATTAGTGGGTTCTCATGGACACTAGAAAGACTTGGGTTAGGCCGGATATTTCTTATGTTAAGAGATATATGTTGGAATGGTTACTTGTAAGAAAAGCTTTTTCAATAGTAAAGACCAAGAAGCCTACACCTGGAAATGGATATGAGTCCATCATAGAATTGATGAGAAGGTTGTCTATTGTATGCACAAGACAATCTTGTATCCCACTCTTGGTCTACTCGGCAGGTAAAATAATCTAAGAGGTGTTGCCCGCTTGATTATTAGATGTATTATTAAGATGTATCTTGACTTCTCTTATGCATTGTTGAGAAGTAGATGCATGATTTTATGTATTTCCATTGTTCTCCTTGCAATCTTGAACTTGAGTTAGTTATGAGGTTTTGGGTAGGAGAGGTACGGGAGATAGTTAGTGGCTTTGGGCATATTCCCTTTTGTTATGGGAATGTTTGGCTAAGTTTGATCTACTTTCTGTGAGAGGTTTACATCTAAGTTCTACCATGTTTCATTATAAGTTAAATGGTTAGATGTTGATATCCTTTTAGTTTGGGAGTGTTGAGGGAGATCTTACTTTACATAGTTTGGCACATGTTAGTGTGGCATAAGAACATGGTCTGATTTGCAGGTTCTCTCTTTGTGGGAATAGTCTTCTTCTTGAAGGTTCTTGTGTTATAAGAGATGTATTTTGCATATCATTGTATGCTTCTTTGACACCATGATAGAGGAGTTAGCCACATCCTCTATGTGAAGTGCTATAGGAGGAATTGTTAATGTTGTGATCTTGTTTTCAGATTTGACATTACCTTTGTAGTGGGAGTTCCAGAAGGTATATGTGTTTTGTATGAGAGGGGCACCTCTCTTGGACTGGTTACACTTTACTACAGTGAGTTACTTCAGAGGTTTTTTATCACATGTCTATGTGTATTGTTACCTTGGAGTCTTATTTTACAAGATGGTGGATATATAGGGACTTGTTTACAGATTTGGGTTGCTATGTTGATAGCATGAAGTTCTACCTATAACAGTTTTGGATTAGCTAGCAACTTGCTATGGTTGCTATTCCAATTTGGTATGAGTGTGGCAGTCACTCAGAGTCTTTTATTATCATTTGAAATTGATGCTTGTGTTCATCAATAGATTGGTGCAGGTTTCAATGACAAAAGAAATGGTTACAGAGACTTGGGAAAGGTATTGGTTCTTGGTGCAGGACCGGTTCTTGGTGCAGGAACGCCATTGGCCTTGAGTCTTGTACTTGATTTATAAGAATGATTCCTTGTTTAGAATAATTGCAATGTATAATGTCAAGTGGGAGAATGTTGGGAATAGGATGCCATTTAATTGCAATCCTAAATATATTTCATGTATCTCCTAAGTCCTTGGAAAGTGTTCTTCGACACTAGGATTAGAAAGAGATTAAATTCAAATGAAATGAACATGTAAATTGACATTTGTAATTATTCCTAAATGATAGGAACATGTGAAGATGTCCAAGAAGAACTACAAAATAGGAGCATATGGGGCGCCCACATGGAAGGTGGAACCCACCTTGATTTCAATTAACTATTCGGAGAAAGATAACACTTCAATAATGCATGTAAAGATCCGAGAAGTTAGGAATTGATATTTACATGAGTGGAGTTTAGTGTAGTTCAGTTCAATATCAGTTCAGTATTAGTTCAGTTCAGTTTAGTTATTGTTCAGTTATCTTTAGTTGCATGTAGTTAGTTTGAGTTGCATGTTAGTTGACTTCAGTTGACTTGAGTTGCATGATAGATAACAGGTGGCTACATTCTGTTAAGTGGGGATGATCAATCATGCATCATGTTTGCTTGAATTGATGGAGAGATATGTTTCAGTTAATAGAGATTGACTTGGACCCACATTGGGTGCCCAAGTTGAGATCTTGGAGTTAACACCTTTGCATGAGAAAATATTTACAAGGCTTAGTTAAGTGGGGCCCATTCTTGGGCGCCAACTTTGAGGAGAAGTTTGGAAGATATCTTCGTAATCAACATTGAGTTAAGACTTCAGTTTGGGATGCCAAAATTGATGAAGGACTTGGTTTGACATTGTTTTTCACGGAAGAACTCTACTTGCACAAGAATGGCGTAGATATTTGTGAGGAGCTTTATCCTCTTGTAATTGTCAACTCTTTGGAGTTTACAACGTTCACAATTGTCTATTTATTGCAGCAAGTTGAAGAGAGTTCTAAGAGAGTACTTTTGTGAAGCATGGCACAGAATGTGTGGATTCATGCTTAGACACATGAGAGTTTATTGCAGGTTGTGAAGAAGAATTGTTGAAGGAAAAAGAAGCATCTCAGCAAGGATTGATAAAGAATTATTGTAATCTTGTTCTAAGGTTAATTAATACAAGCACTATTGATTCTGGTGGTGGAGTTTTTTCCTGAAAGGGTTTCTCCATGGTATATGCTGTGTCACTTCTATCTTCTGGTCTTATTCTTCTACAATCTTCTGTCTACTTCTACAATTGGTAAAATGAATCTAAACAGATAATAATATACAAAGAAATTGTAACAAAGAACACTTAATTAGATCTACAATCTCATAGGTTTACAAAGTATTAAGCTACATAATTACCTCCATTTTCAACATGCAATACATAGTTTTCAAAGTATTTTCATCATTGCAACCCTTGTAATACAATAGTAAGCTTCCAACATTTAGTTTCGAATTACAACATTTATTTCATTATCAAATACAACAACAATCAATACAAATCTGACCTGGCAGAGAATAGGATTAAACACAACACCTTAATTTTTGTTCACACCTGCTACAAGGAGGTCCTGTATGGAATGGAACTTTTTTTTATACAGGCATGATATGTATAGGGTTGGAAACTATGGTGAATGGGCCGCTATACTACCAAAATCTGATGCTCCACCTTTTTAATTGTTCAACTCCCAAATACCCATGTCATCCTCCAAATATTGACTGGCAGAGTAAAATACCTTATGAAGCCCGATAGTATTTAAACTAGTAGTGGTTTATTATATCCTCAACGTTGTCTTTTGCAGCTCCCATATACTCTTCAAGTGTTGGCGGTGGATGATGTTGAGGTTGCGTATAGAGTATAGACTCCCCTTTGACTTATAGACTCCCCTTTGACTATTGAGTGGAATTCCATGTAGGCCAGTGGAAATGGCGAACTTCCTTGGTAGTGCTTCCTCTCAAATCCCACGATTTCTTACAAGGTGGCGATGATATTAGGAAATCATTCAATGTGCTCTCGTGCCACAATTTGTCTTATCTGATTAAATAAATCTCTTCCATTTATATTGACAAGCTTCCAACAACAGTTGGCCCATGGGAAATAGTAATTAATTTAATCAACCATGCTTTTCACATCGCAAGTGAAGAGGATATTATAATCATCTTGCCTTGACTCTTCTACTAATGAATATAATCACCACGATATTGGAGTAGGGAAATGACAATGAATATAAAGTTTCAAACTCCGGTTCAGACAACATAAAGATTCATGAACCAACAACAAATATATATGCACCAATATAGATCACCTAGCTCTGAGAAAAGAGAATAATTTGAATAATCTCATAAGTCATCAAGCATCGAACAGGAAATATCTTCAAACATCAACAATGAATAATTTTATGCATACATTTGTAATAGGTTGTCTAGCATCCATGAGCAAGATTTAACCATACAATCAAACTGGATACATATATCGATCAATTTGGATAAATCAAAATCTTGCAATTTCATCTCTAGAGGAGACTCATGAATTTGCATAAACTCCAATGTGGTGGATTCGTTTCATCACCGAAACCCTGAAACAACAAGCATGAAAGCTCTTAGGAAGAGAAATGAATAAAAATCCAATGATGCACAATGAATTCCCAAAGTCCTTTTTTATAATCTCCAAGCTCAACGCCTTAATTAGGGTTGTGCAACCTTTTAATTAACTAATAAATTCACCTTATATCTGCCTAAGTTGCCAATAAAGTCACTTTATTAAATTGAATAACGTTAGTTAATATTTAATTTAACTTTATATTTTAATTTTATTTAAAATAATAACTCATAATGCCTTATGTCACCAAGAAATTATTTAAACACAGTGGTGACATCAAAATACTCCTTTAAACTAGCTGACACAAACCTTGAACGCTAACTCCAACTGCACTGCAAGAGACCTTGAAGATTGGGACATTACAAAAAGTGGCACTTCCACAACCTAGTGCTCACTGATGCCCCAGACCTGCTTTGTAATTTTGTTGCAAATTGTTTCAAAGGAGACTTAGGATCAAAGGGGCCCTTAGCAAAATTTCCTTAAGATTTGCAACTACACTTGCAATGGAACTGGTGGTTTAGGTTTCATGCTCACCCCTCTCTGCTTCTACATTTTCATTAGCCTTAGGTGCATAGTTGGATTCATTTTCACTTGAATCTCAACCTCAACCTCACTCATGCCATGAGAACTTATGGTGACACTGCAATAAATGATATAAAATTTATAAGTTTATAATTTTAAAATTAAAATTCAAACTATGCATAATGCAAAGGATTAAGACAATTTTTCTTTTTGTTTTTCTTACTTTAGGTCGCATGAAGTGCAGAAGCAGAGTATACACAAATAAAAATCTTTGTCAATCAAGGGTTTCACTTTTGTTCTTCTTACTTAAAGTCACACAAAGTGCAAAAGCAAAGGATACACAAAAGTTTAATCCTAGTTTGACAAAACAAAAAAATTGAACATATAAACTAATAAAACTAATTTGTAAAACTTAAATAAAAATAATAATTATGACAACTTGCTGTTGTATAATTTAATTTTTTTTTAATTTTATTTTTTGCAAAATTGAAAATTTAAAACTAAACTAATAACTATTTGAAATTTACAAATTAAAATTGAAATTCGGAATTTAGTATATTATTTTTTTAATCCTACCTATCGCTTGAAAAATCCTTGCAACTTGGCGTAGATCCTCTTCTTGCTCCTCAACCCTCTTGCACTTGCAGCACTTCATTCTCACTCATTCACTCACACTCACACTATCAACTTGTTGTTGATTTGTGTTTGTGAGTTAAAAATGAGGATTTGAGGGTGTTTTATAGGGCTTGTGGGGCTTATGTGGGGCCCATGGGCCATTAGGGTTCGGCCTTGGGCATTGGAATTAATGAAAAATTTATGTTTTTCTATTTTGAAACTGAATTTTTGTTTGACTATGGGAAATGCCTAGGGGGCCCTAAGATGGTTAGGAAACTCTTGGGAGTCCCTTAGATGTCTTAGGGACATCTTGGCATCCTCGACATCTCGATGGTGTTTTCAACATCTTGACGGAGGTGGCAAGGGGACGTTCCCCTTGCGTCTCAAAAATGTCCCCATCCCAAAAACATAGGGTTTTTTTGAGGGGATGTGTCCCTATGGAACACTAGCTGTAAATGAAATGAGTGTGCTATTAGAGTGTTGGAGTTCATTTAAGTGCTTAGGTTTTGAGTTTTTTATATGTTTTCTTTTGCTTTTTCTATTTTTTTTAGTTGGTGGAGTCTTCCTATTAAGACTCATCGAGTCTTGAAATTTGGCTAAATTGCCAGGCACTCAGTTCATGAGTCCCCAAACCTTGTTTTGACCTCCTAAATGTAATGTCTCCTTTTTGTGGCCTTTCCAATATCTTTGGAAACTCCCAACTTTCTTGGAGAGTGCTAGCCTTTTCAAAATGAAATTCTAGCAGTGGTAGCCAATTGAAGAAATCAAGGTGAGTCTCATGGTACTTTCCAAATGCAATTTAGACATTTTGGGAGCATTCCACGTTTCTTGGATAAGACTACTATTTTTGGAAAGTGCTAATCTTCATTAAGTTTGATATCTAGTGAACTTGACTATGTTGGGATGGACAAAATTTATAATTGGCCAATTTTAATAATTTCCACAACTTGGTGGTTGTGCGGAAATATAATTAATTTTAATTGGCTCTTATGGTTTGAAAGTAAATTAAAATAAAGTCACTTTTTTTTTTAAAAAAGCAGGGTAAAAATTTTATTGAATCAACCAGCAAAGTACAAACAGCAAGGGCCACAAGCCCAAAAGAGAAAACAACAAGAACAAAAAGAAGCCCCCAAAAGGGGCAAAACTAATCATCCACATCTTTCTTGACCAAGTTCTCAAGATCCTGAGAACATTCCAGAGGCAGGTGAGCCCGGTCTCCTGCTCTCCATCCCTCTCCACGATTTGAAGCCCACTTAGCCAGGCAATCCGCAGTTGCATTCCACTCGCGAGGAACATAGCAGAAAGAGACTGCAGCCAAAGAAGTACTCAGCCTAAGAATTTGTCTACCCACCATAGCTAGATGCCAATCCACATTTGTAGATTCAACATATCCACCACCACCTGGGAGTCAGACTCACAAATAATCTTGCTCCACCCCAGAGCACATCCTCTTTCAAGAGCCAAGAGGACAGCAAGCGCCTCCATGTAATTATTGGTCTATAGCCCCTTATATTCAGAGAAGAAGAAGATAACCTTACCAGAGCTATCCCTGTCAATTCCTCCAACCCCAGCAAGCCCAGGATTTCCCCTGGAAGACCCATCAGTATTGATCTTGAGAGTCCCCAGAGGGGGGGGGAGACCACTTTCCATCCCTACAAACCTTCCTTTTACCTTGTCGCCTTCTAATCTGTTGTTTCTCACCAAGAGCATCACTTGAACCAGCACACGAAATATTCAACTTTTGAACCACTCGCACATCTCCAGGATCAATATCCTCAGAGAGGTCACACTTCGCAGCAAGAGTCTCCTGAAGCATACTTATTACTTGCAACCACACCTGGTGCACCCTCTTCCACTTATCCTGGAAAATCCTACGGTTCCTTTCCAACCACACCTGCTAGATAATAAATCCTGGACCAATATCCCAAGCTACCTCAAGAAAGGAAGTCTTAGAAGGGGGTCTACCAAGTCTATTCGAAAATTCAACCAGAGAATTAGCATGAATACAAGCACGGTCCCAAGCTTCCCACCACTAGTGCCAAATAACCCTAGTGAAAGAACAATGGAAAAAGAGGTGCGAACTATTTTCTTCACCTTGCTTGCATAAAGCACAGATAGAAGGCCCATGAAAACCCCTCTTCTGGAGATTCTCCCAGGTAAGACATTTATTCTGCACCACAAGCCATAAGAAAAAATTACACTTGGGCCAAGCAGATTTATTCCAAACCTGCTTCCACCAAGAGATGTCCATCCTATCAAAATTTTGTCTTTCCAACTCTTGATACCCAGAAGCAATTGAAAACTTTCCTTTCGGATTGGGTCCCCAAGCAAGGGTATCAGCTTCTCTTAAAGAGTTACACGCTCTACCTGCAAGAATCCCAGCAAGAATCTCCCTATCGCCCTCAGAATCCCCTGGAGGCGTTCTTTCCATCTGGCTACCTCGCCACGACCTGCCCTTAAAATCACCTTAAAATCCTCAACTTTACTCTAGCCTGCTGCAAGAAAGCTATCACAAAGAGGCTTCAGATGGGGGTATTGAGACAAGATAGGAGGGAACCCATCCCATGAATCCTCCCAAAATAGGGCATCCGAACCACTATTACAAATCCAGAAAAGACCCTTTTTAACTAAATGCGCTCCTTTCTTCAAAGTCTCCCAAATCATGGACCCCTTTCTTGTCAAATTGTACCTCGGCACATCTTTCCCATTCACCCCACCAAGATACTTAACATTAAGAATTTTAGCCCATCCTTGATCCTGACTTATGCACCATCTCCAAAATAGCTTACCTGCGAGAACCCTACCATTCAAGCTTGTTTTCCGCAAACCAAGGCCACCATCCTGCTTAGATCTACAAACACAGTCCCATTTGACCAGACTCCACTTGGAGGACAGCAAATTACCAGTCCATAAAAATTTCCTAGAAAGGGCATCAAAATCCTCAATGAAGCCAGCAGGGGCTGACTGCACAAGACACCTGTAGATAGGAAGAGCTTGAACCACAGACTTCAAAAGAGTCATTCTACCAGCAGTTGAAAGCCACCTGTGGGTCCAATGACTTACCTTGCTCCGAAGTTTGTCCAAAATCTCCTGCCACACAACCCTAGGCAACCTTTGGTCTAAAAGAGGGATTCCAAGATACACAAAAGGAAGAGTTCCAATTTGAAACCTTAGGATCTGAGCAATCCGAGCTTGGATAGGAGCAGGGGTATTGAAGAAAAAAATATGAGACTTTTCTTCACTAATCTTCTAGCCTGAGGCTTTCTCATAAATATCGAGAGCTCTTTGGAAACTAGTTGCCTCTTGAATTCTTGCAGCCCCCATCAAAGACGTATCATCCACAAATTGGAGGTGGGAAGGAGGGATGCCATGCCCCCACTTCCAACCTTGAATCAATCCCTGCCTAACTTGAGACTTGAGAAATCTTCCCAGACCTTCTGCCATCAGAATGAATAGGTAAGGGGATAGAGGATCCCCTTGCCTAAGGCCTCTAGTCGCAGCAAATAAGTCAGTAGGTTCTCCGTTGATCAGGACAGCAAAAGAGGGTGAAGTAATGCAACTCATTACCCAACTAACCCACTCCTTTCCAAAACCAAAGGCTTGTAGAACTTTTTGTAGAAAACTCCATCTGACCCTATCATAAGCTTTGGCCATGTCCAACTTTATGAACATGGCTTTCTCCTTAGAGGTAGCCATCGAGTGCACAGCTTCTGTTGCTATGATAACCCCATCCAAAATCTGTCTTCTTGTAACAAAACCCCCTTGCTCCTTAGAGATCAGGTTACTGAGCTATGGCTTTAATCGTTCAACTATCACTTTTGTAATTATTTTATACATCACATTGCACAAAGCAATAGGTCTAAAGGAGTTAAGGGAGTTAGCTCCTTCCTTTTTTGGGATGAGAGTAAGGAAAGTTGCATTCAAAGCCTTAAGCATCTGCTTATTGCTAAAAGATTCTTGCACCACTTCAAAGAGGTCCATCTTGACTATATCCCAAAAAACTTGAAAGAACTCTATAGGAAAACCATCTGGTCCCAGGGCTTTACCCTTTTTCATTTGAAACACCATTGCTTCTATCTCAGATAGAGAAACAGGCTTAATGAGAGCCTCATTCATTTCAGGAGTGACAATGGGGGGAATGCAGTCTAGAACTTCTGAGAATAAATTCCCCAAAACACTAGTAGCCTCCAGAGCAATCTCCCTATGAGAGAAGACCAACGACCCTTCAGCCTTCATGAGAGAATTGAGAACACTCCCATGTCTTCTATCCTTAACAGTGTTGTGAAAGAACTTAGTGTTTCTGTCCCCTTCTTGGAGCCAATCAATCCTAGCTTTTTGTTTCCAATAAATCTCCTCCCGTAGCTCCCATTCCTCCAAGTCTTTTAGTGCCATAGCTTCTTCTCTATATAGCCCATCAGATAAGCCCTGCTCTCAGATTTGACGAGTAATATTATCCACCCTCAGCTGTGCTTCACGCTTTGCGACAAAGAGGTTGCCAAAGCACTCCCTGTTCCACCTTTTCAACTTGAACTTAACATACTGCAATTGCTTGACAAAGGAAAACATAGCTGTGCAAAAAGTAGGTTTCCCTTCCCTCCACCAAGCAAACATATGATCCTGAAGAGAAGCATCCCTCAGCCACATAAGCTAAAACTTAAAAGAAGGATTCTTTGTCATTTGGAACTTAGAAGTAGTCAAAAGAATTGGCCAGTGATCTGAACCTCTCCAGTCCAAAATCTCCGATCTAGTATTCCAACTATCTGCCATCTAGAAGCAGGATACCAGAAATCTATCTAACCTTTCCGCTATCGCCTCCGCCCCACATCTATTATTCTAGGTGAACAAGCCATTGGAGGGTGTAATATCCACCACCCTCAACCATTCAATATTACTCCTCAAAAGGCCCGCAGAAGGGTCGAGCCTGGGAGTACCTCCCCGTTTCTCCTCTAAGCTTAAAATTGCATTAAAGTCTCTTGCCAAAATCCAGGGGAACAAAGGAGCAAGAGAGCGGACATATCCTATATGTGACCAAAGCAAAGTTTTTCCCACAAAATCAATTGGGGCATAAACATTAGTGAAAAGAAGAATCTCACCAGTTTCGCAACACGTGACCACCAAGGAAATAGAAGATCTACTAGAAACCCACCAAAGTGGGACCAACTTGCGAGGATCCCATAAAAGAGCCAAGCCCCCGGAACATCCTTGCGCACCAATGCATTGACAAAGACATCTAAGCCAAATCTTAGCAGCCGTGTACAACATCCTCTCAATAGATAACTTAGTTTCCTGAATAAAAACCACCGCAGGCGAATGAGACTTAATCAACTCCCGAATAGCCTTTTGTCTAGGGATGCTATTCAACCCCCTTACATTCCATGAAAGAACAATCATTTCTGCGATAGAGGGAAATGAGAATCAATGGTCTTCACAGAACCAGAGTCCACTAAAGTCTCATCCACTAACTTCACCTTCTCCTAGTCTTTCTTCCTCCCCACCTTAAGAGGCTTCTCTGAAGCATCTTTTCTAATGGTCTTTTGATGAATGCCTAAAACAGAAGGGGAACCCCTTCCTTTGCTCTCCTCCTGCCGATCTTTCCTAGTGCTAGACTTGAAATGGGGAGGAGCAGAAGCCTCCGGCAATTCCTTGTCTCCATTGGCTCCCAAGTCCTCCATATGCCCCATAGAAGTATTTGTGTCCATCTGAACCCCAAGCACTCCCTCCTGTGGACCAACCTGAGTGATGTTTGCATCCCCACCAATTTCCCCTGCCTCCAAAAGATCTTGGTGAGTAGGCATATTAGCAATGGTTCCATCAAACTGTTCCAGGTTATCTAACGCATCAAACCTATTGAAAACCTCATCTGTTTGTCTATCCTTAAAGGTCCTCTTTTGACCCTGACCCTTATTACGACCTTTGACAGGAATGAAGCCCTCCTTGTCCTCCCTCATGGGGGCTTTCCCTTTGTCTTGGTTAGGAGTTGCACTAGCCGACCCCACTTTTGAATCCTTTGCAGGCTTTGATTTGGGACACATCCTCTGCAAATGTCCATATTCATGACAAAATCGACAACGAAACGGTAGCGTTTCATAATCAAGTTGTTGAATCCATGAACTTGATCCCAACCGAATTTCTATAGAATTAGGCAAGGGCTTATTCAAGTCAATTTCTACACATACCCGAGCATAGGTAATTACCTTCTTCTCCATAGTTTGTCTTGAAGAACCAACTGGTTTTCCAAGCTGGCTTGTAACTAAGCTGAAAATGTCCTCTCTCCAGAATTCCAAAGGAAGCCATGGTAACCGTACCCAAACTGGAACTCGTGAAGGAAGTTCATCTGTAGGATTGAACCCCACATGCCAAGGCTTAATGAAAAGACCCACTTGATTGTAGAAATAAGGTCCTCCTTCAAATACTTTATTCCTGTCCGACATGCAAGAAAAAACTACTTGAAAATAGCCGTTGGCTGCCAACATTACATCCATATCACCCTCTGGAGACCAAGTTCGTCGAGCCCACGATTCCAGAAAAGGCAAAGACACCCGAATCCCTAGAAACTTACAGATCAAAGCATGTTTTGATAGATAGTTGATATCATCCACAACCGCTTCTGGTTGAATCTCAACGATCGGCCGAATGTCACTCTTAGCAAGACACCCATTCACCTTTGTAGGTCGATAACCTCCAGACAAATATGAGGCCTCTCCCATTCCTGATCCCGTCTCACCATAAATTGGATTCTCATGTAAAAGAACAGATGGACTGCAACCCGCCACCGAATCCTTAAAGGACAAACCTGTCCCGCTCGAAGAAACCCCTCTTGGAGCCATACAAGGTCCCACACAAAAACCCCGAAGGGGAGCCACAACCAAATCGCAGCAGAGGAGAACAACAACAAAGAAGAAAAAACTCCCCACGCCCCGGCCAAGAGCACAACACCCTGAACAAGCCACCCACAGACACCCCCAAACAACCACACACCAGCCCCTGCTACAGGCCGCGCGCCCAAAATCTCAAAAGAAGAATACACCCCCTGAAAACGCAAAGACCCCCACAGGCAGAAGAAAACGTAGAGAAAACGGATCTGCAGAAAACAGGGACATGCATGCATCCTCCTTAACATGCAAAGTAGGATGCGTGCAAATTAATTATATTTCCGCACAACCACCAAGTTGTGGAAATGTAATTAATTTTAATTGGCTCTTCTGGTTTGAAAGTAAATTAAAATAAAGTCACTTTATTAAGAGATAAAAAATGATTTTTCTAGAAGGTTATTAAATGGTTAAAAAAATATAATTTCTAGAAAGATCCCTAAAACAAGGTTTTAAAAAGGAGGTTATCAGGAGACATTTCATTATTCTTGATATTCTTGGCATTTGATATTTTTTTGAAACCCTAGTTATGGAGGTTGAGCAGTTTGTTTAACAACCCTAGTACGAGGACCCTAAGGAAAAGATTGGATTGGAGGTGAAAGAAATTCTCTTAGCCAATACAACATGATTCATTTGGAGTAACGATTTGTGCTGAAAGAATAATGTTTGAGATTAATTTGTGCTAAGCAAAGTTTTATATTTCCAATTCATTTATATTTTGCAAGAGCTGAAAGGAAGAAGTCTTTGTGATTTTCAAGAAAATAAATATTTCAAGATTATATTGGGAGTTATCTTCAATAAAATTGGATGGTCCATTGTAGATTATTTCTACCCTAGGCGCACCAAATTGTGAGTAAACCATGGCTGTAAGGAGGAGGCACCATTATTGATAGAGAGTTTTAATCCCCATTTCCAACCACTCCAACATTTGTCTTGGTTGCTTCATTTCTTGGCAATGAATATATTTTAAGTTGCAATCTTAATCAACCGCTCCATGTTTGGAGTAATTTCTAATTGATATTATTGGAGGTAGAAATCTTAAGTAAGGTAATGTGAGAAGTATTTGTAGGAAATCGTTTGAGTTTGTATGAAGCTTGGATGTCTCATAGGATAGCCATAGCATACAGTAAGAACTTTCCAGGAGTCAAGTGCTCTTTGAGAGGGTATAAGGAGAAACGTGAGCATTCAATTAAAAGTAGTGACTCAACTTATATGATACTAGCTTGAGTTGGAGGAAAGTGGCGCACTTCAACAACATTAAAGTAGTAATTGAATTGATTGCCAGCAAGTAATGATTCACAGCACTCAATCAGAGGGTCATTGATTTCTTTGGGAAATTGTGGATCTTCAAGGAAAGTTTCCAGCCTTTAAAACAGTGATTCATAGTTTTCAAGAGGGAGTCATGGTGTTGAAGAGACCTTAATCCCAGTTTGGTAGCACCCAGGTAATGCAGGAAATGGCCTAGTCTACTCAGCAAATGTGTTTGGAAGTTGCAAAATTTAGAACAACCGATAATTACTTTGCAGATTTATATTTATTCTGAGCATGATAACAGCTGTATGAGAAGTAAATATAATTGAATAATCAGCTACAGCAGATCTGGTATGAATTAAGAAATATTATGATTTAGATCTGATTTTTGTGCCCACCTATAGCAGCAACTTTATGGCATTACTTTGAGGTCATAAATTAGTTTACAGTAGTCTATGTATTTTTTATTTTAGATCACCAAATAACAGCATGAATATTTATCATCATACATAAGAGACTTGAGTGGACAATTCTTGTGAAACTACTCAATGATTACAAAGTGTTTGTGAAAATGTCAATGATTTGTTCAATGCATGACAACTGTTTGTGAATATATCTATGATCATTATTGTAGTTGCAGTTCTTCATTATTAAACTGAGAAATATTGAATGTTCAATGTCCCACCAAACTGTTTGACAAAATGTTAGTGAGCTAACATTGAGAGATTTGCAAGTTTATTAAAAAATTTCAGTCGGGAACCTTACACTAGCCTTGGGCTTGTTCAGTCTCATATCATTGGTCTATACCCTCACTTTGAATTGAGAGATTGTTCATGTATAATAAAGTGTATACTTGTATAGATTTTTCAATCTTTTCTTCTTGAGATATGCCTTTCCATCACCTGGTGTGGGCCTCATAATGATGTTGCTACAAACATGAGTTTGAAATGTCTTCCCTGTATACTGGTACTCCATAACATGGATTTGCAAATTTATGAGATTGAAACTATTTCCTTCTTGTATATTGGTGTGCACCAATAACTTGCATTGCAAACTTTTATTCAAATTCCTCCCTAGACTCTGTGGTGCATGCCTGACAATTATCTTGAAAATTTTTCTTGCCTTAGTAACTTACTAATAACTTCATTGATTTTCCTCCATTTTTTGCAATGAGGTGTTTTTGAAAATTTTGATTATAGACCCTACAAAGATATGGATGCAAGACAACAAAACAACATATAAAGAAAGAAAGAAATTATATTAATGTCCGTTGGTGACCAAAATTTCTAGGAAGAGAGAACCCTAGGACCAAAACAATAAAAGTACATAAGCCAAAATTATTGTGCCACTAACAAATAACAATAAAGGGTAAACAAGAACCCCAAAAGCATTTGCCAACGAAGATTGGAAGGGAATCTTATCAAATATCCCTATTTGCATTTGAAGGGAATCTTATGTATGATAGTGCTTGTTGGGTAGCATCCAAAGTTATAAGGTCACATTGGGATACCCTAGGAGGAATCAAAGCAATTATTGTAGAAACTCCCATAACATCCAAGGTTAGTGTAGCTCTTGTAGAAAATAAGCTCATAATGTGAGTTTTCCCCTCTCGTTTAGGGAGCGGTCAATAAGTTGTAGATCCTTGTCACCATAATGGGGTTGAATCATGTTGATAGGAATGAACAAAGACATGATATCGAGGGAGAGTAGGCTAGGGAATTTGAGTAATTTGTGTAGTAAATTAGTAATGCTGTGTTGAGAGAAGCATCGTCCAATTGATCTATCAACTTTGATATGTGACCGATTGGTATCCAAAGGCCATTTTGTGTTTTGCCTATTACCTAGGTGGGTTGGAAAAAAAGAGATGATCAACATGGGGGCTCTAGAGCCTCTAGACTCTCCCCTATAGGGATTTGTGCCAGAGGGTGATGACCTCAAGAAGAAATAGAGCCAAACATTACTGATCTAAATATCTAAAAAGTGTAGGTAGATTGTTGCCTAAGTTCCTATAGAGAGAATGAAATCTTCCTAGGATAGGGATAGATGGCTGATTTCTTATCAGAGGATGTGGAACGACTTTCAGATGATGATGGGGAAGTTTTACTTCCCATGTATGCTCGAGATCAGGTCAATCAACGACCACTTCCACAAGTTGATTGGTTCACCAAAGAGGGTACTTCAATTGCGGCAAGAACAAGCCGAGTTGTCAAGAACAACAAGATATACCTGAGTAGTAAAAGGACACATAAGGTAGTCGCAAAGCCGCCAGTAGTTTATACATCTCTACCTTCATCTAGACCAAAGCCCAAAATGAAAGCTATGAGTATTCCTCTAGAAGGTTCAAAGAATAGTAGAATGTCAGGGAATTTGAAGGAAAAGACGAAGTTTCTTGTTGGAAATTAGGAGCAGCTAGTAGATGTACCAGAAGTTCCAGTTGAGTCAGCACCTCAAGCTGAAATAGAGCCTCCATCTCCTATTCTTCCGCCATCACCAAGGCCTTCTCCTATTCATGTAGATTCAGAAGGCAATTCACTAGTTCGCAACGTCTCTACACCAATTGATCCATCAGGAGTTGCTGGAGTTGGAACCAATCCTCCCAGAGAAGTTAGTAAAGACTCCTCATCTTGGCTTGAGAACTTGTTGGGTAGGAAGAGGAGGAAGCCTTCTTATCAGTTGAACTTTGTAGAGCTTGATAGTGTCTATCAGGACACAACAGAGAAGAAGCTTAAAAAGCAAGTTCATATGGAGAAGAATTCTAAAGGTGAGATTATCCTTGAGTTTGCTACACCTCTTGAAGACAAGAATATTGATGAGGTTGAAATTGATGACTTCAAAGTTGTCAAGGCCAATCTCGGAAGAAGTGCCTGATATACTGATGTAAATCTCTTCGAGGTTGCAGGAGATAATTTGAAGGAACGAGTGCTCAAAGATGGAGAAGATAAGGCAGCCCTCAAGGATGAGATTCAACAGCTGTGGCAGTATGTTTCCAATCTCCTTCAATGTACTTCACGCGCCAACTTGTTTCTTCCGTAAATTCTGGAGTCACCTGTAGATCAACATCAGTTGAGGCAGTTGGTCATCTATGACAAACATATGAGAGATTGGATAGAAGAATTCATTACGAGGGGCAGATTTATACTTGTAGAGATGTACCAATCGAGGTACAACACCCATGATCTTCGCTCAAGAATTCAAGAGTTCGAGCAAAATATAGCAGAAAGGAAGCCAAGAGAAGAGATTGTCATTTTCGACTTGAGGACAACTTATGATTTAGTCACTACAGAAGAACACAAGAATAAGCTTTTTGCTTGGAGAGAACAACACCTCTTCAAAGTAAAGACCTACGAAGAAATATCTATAGAATTGGCTGCATATGTATAGTGTTAGATTTATGATCAGATTAGAGCACAAAAAATTAACTCAAAATTCAACACAATAACACAGCAGATACCCTGGGAAAACCCTCTACTTGAGGGAGAAAAACCCAACAACAATATATCACTTATATATTGAATCACAAATGAGAGTCTCCTTTACAATAGAGGCCGATATGAAGGCCAAGAGAAAGCACCGCAACTGATGCAACCACTGTAACAATGTGATACAATCTGCAGATAATAACTTCATCCTTCTACAGAAACTCAATCTGATCTTCTACAAAATTCGTACAATGAAGACGACTTATGATGAACAACGATGAGAATGAATGAATGAGAAACAATGAAAGGCATCGATCATATATACGAGTGGATAGGTCGTGACTCTTCAAGACAAGTCGGCCTATGTAGAAGAGTGTGTCTCTCCAATAAATCACATCCAATGAAAGTATATGACTCTTCAAAGATCACGTCCAAAACAAGAAGTCGACCTTATTAAAAATCAAGCCTCCTCAAATTAATTAAATATTAATTATCATTTAACAAGTGAGGCATCATTTCATAAAATCACTATCATCAATTAAATAGCTAATAGGCTACAATTTAATTTCCTTCATGTGATTTGGACTGGAAGATTTTTCTGACGCTATAAACATCAACACTCCCTCTTAGCTAGGGAGAATACTTCCAGCTGCATAAGACATATCACCTCATCATGATGTCTACCACAATGGCTACACCCATATGTGGAAAGGAAAGATATCACCTCATCGTGATATCGGATATCACCTCATCGTGATATCAACCATCATGGCTACACCCATGTATGGTATGTACAAGTGTTCATCACTTAACATGATGTTGTCACCTCATCATGACGTTCACCATGGCTCTCCCAGAGGGTGAAACACAAGTACAAGAAAATCATCACGGACTCTTTCACGTGATGTTGTCATGGAGTCACACACATGACATCCACTATGGCTCTCCCAGAGGGTGGAAAAACAAGGGCTTTCACCTCAAATCTCAAAGAGAAATGCATTAACAAGGGCTTGCTCCTCAAATCTCTCTCAAAGAGAAATGCATTAAAGAGGATCACTGATACTGAGACTCCTTCTCAGCTAGGGCTTGATTCTCCACCATACCAAGCTTGTCTCGAAAGTACACAAACTTTATCCTGAAGAGAGGCTTGGTGAGAATGTTTGCCGTTTGCTCATCAGTGCTGATATATCTCAATTGAATTGCTTTCCTCAATACCATATCTTTGATATAATGGTATTTGATCTCCACATGCTTAGTTCTGTCATGAAACACAGGGTTGATAGAAAGCTTCACGCAGCTCTGGTTATCACAATGAATGATAGTAGGCTCCATTGATTGCCCAAAAAATCCTACAAGGAGCTTCCGAAGCCACACTACTTCCCGAGCTGCAACACAAGCTGCAATATACTCTGCCTCTGTTGTACTTAATGTTACAGATGACTGCTTCCTGCTGCACTAGGATATCATCGCAGACCCCAAACTGAAGCTACATCTAGAGGTGCTCTTCCGATCATTGACACACCCTGCCCAATCAGAATCAGAATAACCATGCAGCTTCAACTCCATACCTGAAGAATATCTCAGCCCATATCCAACTATGCCACACAAGTATCTCAAGATATGTTTTGCTGCAACAAGATGTATCTGCCTTGGTTCACAAATGAATTGACTAAGTGCACTCACTGCATAGCAAATATCTAGTCTAGTGTTGACTAGATACATCAATGATCCAATCAACTGCCTGTACATCGTGGGATCCACCAGGTCTGAACTAGCTACAACCTCCTTCAACTTATGTAAGTTGGTCTCCATAGGCGTAGACATGGATTTGCAGTCCATCATACCAAACCTCTTCAAAATATCAATGGTATAGTTCCCTTGACTTAGAATCATCTCATCTGGCTTTTACCAAACTTCTAAGCCAAGGAAGTAATGCATGAGACCAAGATCCTTCATTTCAAATTCAGAAGCTAACTCCTTGCATTTGATAATGAGGTGTTCTTCTCCAGTAAGAATCAGATCATCAACATACAAAACCAAAATCAATGCTTCACCATCGATTACCTTGAAATACAGGTTTGAATCAGCATCATTCTTGGAGAAACCCAAGCTTGACAGGTAACGATCAATCCTTTCGTACCAAGCACGAGGAGCCTGCTTAAGGCTGTACAAATCCTTCTTCAGCCTGCAAACATGAGACTCCTTCCCATGTACCTCAAATCCATTAGGTTGCTCAATATATACTTCTTACTTGATTACACCATTTAGAAAATTTGTCTTCACATTCATTTGATGAATCTTCCATCCTCTAGATGCAACAATAGCAATGATTGTCCTGACAGAAGTATAACGAGCAACTGGAGTGAATGTTTCTTCATAGTCAACTCCCTTTTTTTGTGAAAACCCTCTAGCCTTGAATCTTTCCTTGTACTTCTCAATGCTCCCATCAGCCGCATGCTTGATCTTGAAGAGCCATTTAGAAGATACCACAAATTTTCCTTCGGGTCTAATAACAATGTCCCAAACATCATTCTTGAGAATGGACTGATACTCTTTTGACATAGCATCTCTCCAAACTTGTTGACTAGAAGCTTCCTCAACACTGGAAGGCTCAAACTCAATAATTTGACTCATCAAGGCAACATAACTGGAGAACTTATGAGGTCTCTTACTTTCTCTGAAGGTTCCCCTCGGAGTTGCAAACCTTTCTGCCTCCTGCATTGTTTGCCTAGCCCAAAGAGGTCTTTTTCTTCCGATCACAATATCGGTAGGCCCATCAGTAGGTTCCAAGGGCTCAACTGGATCATCATCTTCTTTTGGTTCAAGAGCCTCCCTTTGAATCTCAGGAGCATGGTCAACTTCCATATCCTGAGGAGACTCTTCATTATCAATCTGCATATGAGTGCCCTTGGATCTTTTGAATGCAACATCTTCTTCAAATGTGACATCTCTAGTGATCTCAATCAACTTCTGACCTGGAATGTAGATTCTGTAGGCTTTTGATGTCTCATTGTAACCTACAAATATCCCCTTCTTTCCAGAAGGCTCCAACTTTGTTCTCTTTTCCTTCGGTACATGAACATACACTGGACATCCAAAAATCCTCAAATGACTCACTTCAGGCTTCTTCACTGTAAAAACTTCTTCAGGAGTCATGTTCTCCAAGATTCGGTGAGGACTTCTATTCTGAACATAAACTGTTGTCCTGAATGCTTTTTCCCAAAGAAAGGTTTGCAAATCTTGGTCATGAATCATGGCTTTAGCTGCTTCCACAATAGATCTGTTCTTCCTTTCAGCAACACCATTCTGTTGAGGATCATAGGAGACATAGAACTCCCTCTTAATCCCAGTTTCAATGCAAAAGTTGCGAAAGCTACCGGAAGTGTACTCTCCCCCATTGTCGGATCTCAAAACTTTGATTTTCTTTCCGGACAGGTTCTCTACCTGAGCTTTGAATTCCTTGAACTTTTCTAATACCTCCTCAGATTCTTTAGATTTCAAGAAATAAATCCAAGTCATTCTAGAGTAGTCATCAACAAAAATAATGTAATACAAGAAACCACTCGAAGAAGCAATAGACATTGGACCACATAAATTAGAATGAATAAGATCTAGAATACATTTGGATCTACTTTCTCTACTATGAAATGGACCTTTTGTATTCTTACCCAAAGCGCAGCCTCTGCAAGTACCTCCATGCTCCTGGTTGAACTTTGGAAGGCTCATGACCATCTTCTACATGATAGGTAGAGCTCGAAAGTGAAGGTGAGCCAATCTTCGATGCCAAAGTTCACACATACGTGAAGAATCATGCACTAGAGCTTGAAGTGGACGAGTGCATAGCCTGTAGAGGCTCTCATGTCTAACTCCAATTACCCGAGCAGTCTTGAAGTTGGAATTCTTCGTCCACACAAGAAATTTTCCTTTAGAGAATGCAACTTGGTACCCCTTGTCTTCCAAGGATGAAATGGAAACAAGGTTTCGCTTGATGCCTGGAACATATAGAACATCACTCAACAATAGGGAAATGTCGGAATCCAAGTGGAGAGTGGAGGTCCCAATTCCTTTCACAGAGTAACTAGCATCATCTCCAATAATGACATGTTCACTAGAATCTCTATCCACCAAGTTAGTTAGATGCTCCCTAAATCCGGTGATGTGGCGAGAGGCACCATTATCAATCAACCAAGTGTTGGTGTCGGTAGGTACATTGCTTGACAATGCCGAATAGAATAAGTATTCACATGAATCTTTTTGCGGAGAGACTTCATCAACATTTGCAACGGTAGCCTGCTGCTTAGGCCCGATTGGACAATCCTTTGCATAGTGACCATACTTGTCACATCTAAAGCATTGGACTTTGGAGAGGTCCCTCTTCTTCTTGAATGCGGGAGCACCATCAGCTCCTTTATCTCTATTCCTCTTGAAATGTCCTTTCTTTCCATCTTTCCCTTTCTTCTTTGAGGATTGAGTAGCGAGAACATGAATGTCTTCATTCGTAGAGCTTTGACCAATGCCTCTAGCAGCCAACCTAGACTCCTCTTGAATGCAATCCACCCTCAAACGATCAAACTTGGGAAGTTTCGATCTTGCACTGATGCCTTGAATGTAAGACTCCCAAGACGAAGGAAGACCATTAAGAGCAAGCATGGTCAAGTCCTTTTCATCAACCACATGACCAATAGTAGAGAGTTGATCTCTCAATTCAAAAATCTTCATGAAGTAAGCAATAACAGATTCTCCTTTCGCCATCTTCACATGATGGAGTTGTTTCTTCAGTGCAAGTGCCCGGATTGTGTTGTTGATTTCGTACATCTCTTCCAAAGTTTTGAACATCTCTCGTCATCTTCAACTTGGAGACAATAGGAACAATATGATCCTTCACAGAATCAACTAACATCTTCGCCTTAATATCTGTTTTTCTTCCATTGAACCTTCTCTTCCTCATCCATAGGCTCGGGAACTTTGCTCTCCACAAACTCAGCCAATTCATTTTCTTCCAATGTGAGCATAATTCTGAATCTCCAAGATGTGAAATTTGATGCTCCCTCAAGTCTATCCTTGATCTTGAGACCATTCACCATCTTGACAAAGAGATGGAAGTAATCAACGATGAGAAAGAGAATAAAGAGTATTGCTGTAATACTAAATCTGATCAAGATCTTCTTCAAACCCGATCTGATACCATGTTAGATTTATGATCAGATTAGAGCACAAAAAATTAACTCAAAATTCAACACAATAACACAGCAGATACCATGGGAAAACTCTCCACTTGAGGGAGAAAAACCTAGCAACAATATATCACTTATATATTGAATCACAAATGAGAGTCTCCTTTACAATAGAGGTCGATATCAAGGCCAAGAGAAAGCACCACAAACTGATGCAACCACTGTAACAATGTGATACAATCTGCAGATAATAACTTCAGCCTTCTACAGAAATGCGATCTGATCTTCTACAGAATTCGCACAATGAAAGACGACTTATGATGAACAACGATGAGGATGAAACAATGAAAGGCATCAATCATATATACAAGTGAGTGGATAGGTCGTGACTCTTCAAGACAAGTTGGCCTATGTAGGAGAGTGTCTCTCCAATAAATCACGTCCAATGAAAGTATATGACTCTTCAAAGATCACGTCCAAAACAAGAAGTTGGCCTTATTAAAAATCGAGCCTCACATTAATTAAATATTAATTATCATTTAACAAGTGACGCATCATTTCATAAAATCGCTACCATCAATTAAATAGCTGATAGGCTACAATTTAATTGCCTTCTTCATGCAATCTGGGCTGGAAGATTATTTCGACGTTGTAAACATCAACAGATAGAAGGTTGTAGTACTCTCAAGTTCATAAGTATGTTTGTGTCACAGATCCCTTGCCAATATCGACATGAAGATGACATTGACTTCGATCTCGGTGAAGTATAGACAAAATTTCAAAACCTTTTCCGTGATAGTTTTAATGGTGATCCTAGTGCCTGCAAGATGAAGCATGTTGCCACAATGTTAGCAAAATTTGATGAATTAGCTGAAAAGAGGAAAGAATTGCTAAGTCGATGGTGAAGAGATGTTGAAGAAGCAGTATGTTGTTCTAAATAGTATCAATGTCCCAAGTTGTCAATGAGTGAACTACTAGTTGGAGCATGCAAAGATTTGTAAGGATAGAACTCAAGTAAAAGTAGCAGTTGACTTGATGCCTTTTCCAAGTTAACTGGCTGTTCCCTTTTCATGCATATATATTCTTTGGAAATATCTAATGTATAGTTGGAGTTTTCAGTTAACTGATGGTTAATTGTCAACTATCTTTTGTTTAGTTTTAGAAATAAAGCTTGCATGTTCGCAAGTCTTCTTGTTAAAAACAAGGAGATTGTAGGGTTCCCTACTCCTTTGTTTGTGTATAAATAAGGGCAACCTTTCTCATTTATTTTTAACCGTTGTTGTGATAACAAATTTGCTGAGCCTATTTTGCCTGCAACTTTGCTATTCAATGTTTGTTCAACTTTTGTCTTTGTAATCTGGTTTGATCGTATATTGTATGCCTATCTTTGCTAGAATTTGCTGTCCTAGAAGTGTTATTGCTGTTAGAATTTGAGGAAATAAATCTCATGCCTACTTTGCTTTGATCTATGGTCTCAATATCTTTCAGTGTTTTGTCTTAAATGTTTAACTTGCATAATCTTTATTTCAGCATGCATCTCAAAAGTACAATGAGTCTTCAAGTGTGTTTTGGAAGGAAGTTTATGTAAGTTTTTGTGTTATCAATCATTCCTTGTTTACTTATAACTCTCAACCTCTGAAGTTACTTGAGTTATTAGAAGTGTCATTAGTTTAGGCCTAGTTGTAGTTGAAAGTTTACGAAACCAGAGAAAACCTCAGTTATGACGCAAAGAGTTTTATAACCTTGTGCTCTCAGCTGAGATAAAAAGATTGGCAATTAGTTTAGTATTTCTTTTTAAGCATAATCAGCAAAGAGGGAGCTTCCCCTCCTAATTTGAATAGCATTCTAACTATGCGTAGCTTTCCGTTCCTAATCTGCATTCCAGAGGTGCGAATTGAAACACCAACAATATGCTGATAAGAATGAACTAATATCTGCTATAAATTCTGATATGTAATCTGCATTTATAATTGTTTTAAAAATGCTGAATGGACACCACAATATGGATGTAATTCCTGATCTCTCTATTTGATTATATGTATATGGATGTGGAGCAAGATGGTGCCTATCCTTATTGCTTTTTCTGAATTATGTCCTTGAACTTATGCGATTGAGTCCTCGGCTGGGTGTCTGATTTTTGTCAATGATTTATGCATTATGTATAATGTAATCCAAGGCTCCTAAGGAGTGCTTGATACCTGCTATCAATGCTTTATGAATATCCAAAACTGATCGATCCTTCCTCCCTCAATTCCCTATTCTACTTATACTTCTATGAAAGGAGACATCACTTCGTAAAATATCTTGCAAAAGGATCGCCTCTTTCCATCTACTACCTTTCATAAACTTAATTGCTACCTTTCACATAATCATTTCATAAATGAATTGCTGCACCCTTATTTATCTCTTAACACATGCGATTTTATTCTTTAATTTATTTAAGTTTCTTAAGTCATCCAAGTATTATTTATTACTTTATTTTAATAAAGGGAGGTCAAATCTATGATTATTTCTCCCATTAGCTTATAGTTGGCCTTTTGCACATTTTCTCCCTTATCTTTAAGTCTTCTATCACTGCTTTGGGCATGATAAGATTTGAATTCTTTAGAGGGTCGAGGGGGTTATTACAGTCTCCCTTCCTTGGAAATGCTTGCCCACAAGCATTCTTAGGTTAGTATTTTGGAGAATCTGCTCATTTTCCCATGTAGCATTTTCTATCGGTAAACCCTTCCATTTGATGAGGTATTCTTTGATGACTCTATTCCTTAACCTTCTTACCCTTGTGTCTATCACTTTATCAAGAATCAGGACCAGTTTGCCTTCTTCATTCAAGGGTGGAAGTTTAGTGGAGGGTGTAATCTGCTGTCCTTATGCCTTCTTAAGGCATGATACATGTAATGCACTATGTATTCTAGTGTTTTCTAGGAGTTCTAATTCAATAGTGTGTTCAAATCCTCTATGAGGTGGTCTCCCTGGTGGTATATCCCAAAAAATAAGAGTATGCTTATCCAAGATGGGTTGTAAGTCATCATGATGATACTTAGGCTTGTCGCTTGATGATTTAGGATGGACAAGACATTGTGCAGCCCAAGCTATGTTCCGTTTCTAAATATGCCTTCCATCTTTTTGGTTGAAACAACTTGGGGAGCTCCATCGGATAGTCCTTTAAATACCACCTTACCATCCACCTTGAACTTAAACTCCATAGTTTGAAAGTTTTGTGAATATTTGCCAATGGACATCATCCATTGGATTCCAAGTATAGTGTTGGTATCACCCAACTCCACAACATAGAAGTCATCGGTAACAATGTAGTCACCAATTGTAATCTTCAATTTTGGTACCTTAGTTGAATAAGATATTTAGTAGCCATCCATCACCATCACACTAAAACCTTCTTGCTCAACTATTTGGAGCCCTTTCTTGGCAACCAATGCTAAATCAATAAAGATGTGAGTAGCTCTGCTATCAATTAATATTGTTATCTTTTGTCCTCGCAATACACCATGAACCTTAAATGAGTTGAACCTTGGAGATCCCATCATAGTGGCAATTATACCATTCTTACTTCCCTTAGGTGGAGACTCTTTTATCGGTGGAGGTTCTTCATCTATTTCATCTTGCTCGCTAATGAGATCCGATTTGTCTTCTTCATCGCTATCGAGCACAACTTTGATATAATGAATCTTCCCTTTACCAAGGCATCGATGCTTTGGTGCCTAAGGTTCGTCACAAGTAAAACAAAGTTTCTTCCTTCTCAACTCTTTCCTAGTTTCTTCATCTGTTTTCTTTTTTGGCCATTCCCTTGAGAAAGGTTGTTTTGCTTGGTCTATTTGGAATGATGACCCTTTAGATGGCATCTTGTTCTTTGTTCACTAGAGTCCATATCACTAGCCTTCGTAATGGATTCTTGAAGTGTACTTGGGTTCAGGGTTTTGACCCAACCCCTTAAAGGGTCCATTAGGCCATCCATGAATAGGACAACCAATCTTCTTTCAGAGATGTCGGTGACCAACATTGAAAGTTTTTGTAAGTCTGTAATATATTCGTCAATGGATCCATATTGCCTTAGTTGTGCCAATTCCTTAAAGTGGACCTTTGGGTCCTTGTTGTCAAATCTCTCTATTAGTTTCTTCATGAATTCCACATAGGAAGTGATTTGTTCATGGCCCAAGGTAATCATGGCATGGTACCACCATTCATGAGCCACCTTATCTAAATGTAAGGCGGCATATTTGATTGCTTCGCTTTCTAGTATGGGATTGAGTTGGAAGTACACACTTGTTGTGGTCTTTCCTGAACCATCAAAGTATGGCAAGCTAAGCTTACCGATTTTCCTCATTAGATTGTTGTTATGGTCTATTACCTTTGTTAGGTAAATGCTTCATTCTTAGGTCCAAGTAGTCTTTTAAGGACATATGTGTTTGCAACCCTCCATCTAACCAATCTTGGCAGAATTGATCTTGTAACTCTACCAATGTCGGTTCATTGCCTCCTTGTAGATCAATTCTAGGTGGGAAGGGGGGTATCATAGGTCTAGAATTGGTTGTAGGAGCATGATGATTTGAAGTTCTATTATTGCTTGAATTGTCTTCTCTTCCTCCACTATTGCCAACTTGGTTGTTTTTGTTTGTGTTTATCGTGATTTGAGACAATGAGTCCAACACTTGTGCCATCCATTGTTGAGTAGCCCTTTGTTCGGCCATGAATTGGTCCATATGATCGTTGAATCTCTATCTCCCATATTACTGTCTCCTTGTTCATTACTTCTAGATTTAGGACTGTTGTGGATGCCTAAGATGTTGGAGGTTGTTCTTCCTTCGGGAGCTTGGGGAGGTTCCCACTATTTTTTTTTATCTCTTTATTGTAGCATCTCCTTTCTCTTTCACTCATCCACCTTCATAGGCTGGCAGGTTTGACCAGCTCTGATACCACTTGTAATGTCCCCTTATGGATTTATCTTAAATTTGTCTTCAATCTTAAAAATTAACATATCCAAATAGGGCTAGAATCAATAATTTAAATGATAAACTTTAATCTTATTAAGAGAAACCTTCAAAGGCTAATGTTGACTTTATTATTAGACTTATATATGTATATAATAGTTAATGACATGCTGATAAGAATAAACTAATATCTGCTATAAATTCTGATATGTAATCTGCAATTATAATTGCTTTAAAAATGCAGAATGGACACCACAATATGGATGTGATTTCTGGTCTCTCTACCTGATTATATGCATATGGATGTGGAGCAAGATGGTGCCTAGCCTTATTGATTTTTCTGAATTATGTCCTTCAACTTATGCGATTGAGTCCTTGGATGGGTGTCTGATTTTTGTCAATGATTTATGCAGCCTATATAATATAATCCAAGGTTCCCAAGGAGCGCTTGATACCTGCTATCAATGCTTTATGAATATCCAAAACCGATTGATCCTTCCTCCCTCAATTCCCTATTCTACTTAAACTTCTATGCAAGGAGACACCACTTCCTAATTTCTCTTACAAAAGGGTCGCCTCTTTCCATCTACTACCTTTCATAAACTTAATTGCTACCTTTCACATAATCATTTCATAAATGAATCGCTGCACTCTTATTTATCTCTTAACACATGCGATTTTATTCTTTAATTTATTTAAGTTTCTTAAGTCGGCAAGGTATTATTTATTACTTTATTTTAATAAAGGGAGGTCGGATCTATGATTATTTCTCCCATAAGCATATAGTCAGCCTTCTGCACGTTTTCTCCCTTACCTTTAAGTTTTCTAACACTGCTTTGGGCAAGATAAGATTTGAATTCTTTAGAGGGTCGAGGGGGTTATTACAGGTTGAGCAGCTCATGGGGAGAGATCCAGGTGGTCTAAATATATTGTTTGTAGATGTCCTCATAGGAAGCTCTAGTGATGATGTCCTTCATGGGAATGAGACAAACAAGATGAAAACATGACTGATTGATTTGACAAAATGAAAAGGGTTTAGCTTGTAGTTTGTTACATGAGAATAAGGAATTCATATGGGTACAACAAAATAGGCACACTCTTTTCACATAGTGATAACTTGTTGGATTAACTTCAACATGCCAATAACTATACAAAGCTAGAATTGCAATACAAGTAACATATTTAAAAAAAAAAGACATATGGTCAAGGCAGTGCAAGTGTAATGAGCCTTGCTCAAACTTGCTCAAACTGATCTCAATTTGCCCTAATTTGCTGCTTGTAATTTTGTCAAACAGTTCGTGTGCAACCTTGTATCTTGCTGGTCTGAGTGCATAAATGTTTTTCCAATGATGTCCAATGTATATACTACTTGCAAAAGGGTCCTATAATGTATAGACAAGGTCCTATATGCAATGCAGATTTCTTTTTGTATTTTGAAATGCAATAGATGAAGTATCATGACCTAAACTTGCAGCTACAGCTTATAGTCATTATATCAAATAGTTGACATACATCCTCAGATTAACATTCAATGCTCAAAAACAACAAGTGATAACTTCCAACTATTGATATGGTATTGAGAATGCAATCTACTAACAATGGTGTCAATGCCAATGCCAAGACTCTTGGCTTACAACTCATACAATGTTTACAAACAGATCTGATACAAAATGTTCACCTACAGCAGCTACCATGAAATGCATCTAAATTGTCATTAAGCTTGCACAAATCAAAAAGAACCTGGAGCATGAAGTCGCTTTGAAGCTGTGATGAAGAAGCAAGCAATATCAAATGAAATGAAGACTCCTCAAGCCCAAATCGAACTGCAGACTCAGCCGCCCCTGTTCTGAAGATAATAATTTATATAAAATAAATCTCAATCTGCCACCCCTCCAAGATGCATCAAATATTATTGTTGGCCTCCAAGGAAGTGTGTGCTTCAAGTAGCAAGTGAATTCGCTCAAGCATGAGTGAGTAATGACCAAAAACATGCCTCCATGATGCTAGTCGCCATGACTATAATAAATATCAGACTGCTGGTGTAAACAGAATGTCAATATAATTTGACCTCCTCAATGATGAATTCGATGGAGAGCAAGATCAAAAACCATCCAATGCAACTATATCACGTTGGGACTGTAGCGACTACTGTAGCGACTATTGTAGCAAATCACTGTACGCGGCACTGTAGCACGGGTACTGTAGCGTTACTGTAGCAGCCAGCAAATAAAAATATTCCACAATGAATCTTCAATGCCTTATAATCTGCAAATGGATATGCATCAAACCCTTGAATTCTTTGTATTTCTTCTCCAATCTAGCACAAATAGAAAGGCTGAGATACCTTCCTCCAATAATGCAACCCTTCAAGAGATATTCCACTCCCTCAGTTATGCTATCAATGGGAGTTTTCGTTCCCAAAGACAAATTGATTATCTGCAGACCACTTGGCTCCACAAATACTCAAGAAGAATTCACCAACCAACAATTCATCAAATCTGCCTGCCTCAATAGTGAGACCTCAAGGTCTATTTATGCTTTTTCCTCTAGAGGTCGGCCTCAAAAAATAATATTATCTTTTTGACTTCTAGAAGATTCCAATATATTTTAATTTTTTGCACTTTATAAAATATTAAAATATTATATTATTAATAAAGTGCATCTCAACATCAAATTATAAAAATAAGGTTTCCATAAATAGAAACAATAATGATATATGATGGAAAACCTTACTCCAACCAAAAACTGAGCCAAGTAATCATCGAATGACTGCCAGATGACTCTCTCACCATGCCTCATTAGCCTACGAGAGCCGTTAATAGGCTAATCCTGCTAATATGTCATTGCCAACTAGAAGGGGACATTACAGCAAGCCTTAAATGAATGGCTTGCGCTTTCTTTGGGCTTGTGGAATGTACCTATTACATTCATGAGGCTGATGAATGATGTATTGAGATCATCCATAGATTTTTTTGTCATTGTATATTTGAATGGTAGATTGGTGTTTAGGAAGACATAAGATGAACATTTAATGCATTTTAGGGATGCATCCTAAATGTTGAAGGAGATAGCATTATTACTAGGGCACACTCAACTAGGGAAGAGCACCACCTTTTCTGAATGTACTGACTAGGAGAGAACATGTAAGATTTTGTCTTTTCATGCTATGACTAGGGTAGAGCATTACAAATTTTCAATGCTTACTGATGCAATCTTAAG
Source organism: Sequoia sempervirens (assembly GCA_007258455.2). NCBI lineage: Eukaryota > Viridiplantae > Streptophyta > Pinopsida > Cupressales > Cupressaceae > Sequoia > Sequoia sempervirens. The sequence goes on along the minus strand of VDFB02000017.1, from coordinate 438,420,175 downwards.
GTTCAATTTTTCTATATTTCTAGCATGATTTTCAAGACATTTTATGAATTTCTAGTGCAAAGTTTAGGGGAAACTTTTTATATGTTTCTGTAATTGCCAATATAGTTTCTTTGGTTTGAATTTCAAACTATATAAATTTTTTTTTTGGCTCAAATTTCAAGGTGAGTTTTTTTTGGGGTGTAAGTTTAAAAGATACAACCTTGCTCTATAACTATCTTTTCCCTACACTTTCCTTGCTTGTTCTCCTTGAATTTCTACCTAATTCCTTAGGTGAAATTCTAGTATTTACCCTCTGTGTCAAGGGTCCATCAGATGATGTCCTTCGATTATTGGCTTTGATACCAAATGTTATGGGAAATCAAACATATACAACAATGGAAAATCACATGGAGAAAGTTATATACTCACATGTTTATCCAGGAAAAGGAAGAAGTTACACATGGTTGGTCGTCGGTAAATTACATCTTATTAAGTTATGCAAAGGTATTACAAAATAACATTGATATTGTTAAAACTTAATATCATTAACTTATTATTTAACCTTAATACAACTTTAAACTTCTATACAAAGCTACTAAAGGAAGAGCAACCTATACCATACAATTGTAATAATTGCAAGAACTGTTGAAATAATTTCAATTAAAAGTGTAATATGGTTTAACAAAGTTGCAAATATAAAGAACTGCTGGATACAAATCCAAACTGAAAAACAAAAAACAACTACAACTAATAGAAAGATGATTTAGGAATCAATTACAAGCAGTCAAGAACTAAACTAATAGCTAACAAACTAGCTAAAGAAAACAATTAGCCAAGAAACTGAACTAAGTTTAGTAGTTAAAAGACTAACTTAGGTTAAAGGTTGAACTCAGAAACTATCTAAAGAAACATAGATTAAAGTTAATATTACTTACAAATTAGAAACATAGATTGAAGCTAAGATTGGATCTAGCTAAAATGTAATTAGAATGAGCAAACTAAACTACTCAAAACAAAAATGAAGCTATAAACTAACAGCTAACACAGGAGTCACTATAAAATTAAAGAGATATGATCAGGAAAAATGTTTTAAAAACAAATAACAAAAGTTAGAAGAGAGACACATAAAAAACACTGAGAGAAAATTAGACAAAAGATGATTCAGTTTTATATATTGTTAATCAAATGATGTGTATATTTGTCTCTGAGTATTAGCATAGCTCAACAAATACCATTTTATTCTCAAAATGAAACAAAATGAAAGAATAAATCTCATTATTGAATAGCATGATCTTTGTTGTCTTAAGCACCTACATGGTTGTAAGATTATAAGTCCTGCAACCATCCGCTAAACCATAGTTTGAAACAGACTTATATAAGTGGTGTAATAATGTAATGTCCCCTTTTCAGTAATGATCTCTTTGTGGACTGATAGCCTATTTCCGGAAATCTGTAGGCTACTCAGATGTGCTAAATCTAGGGTTTCCATTTTCAGTAAGTCCTGCTTCCAACTCAATTCAGTTTTCTAAGAGTTTTGTTGTGGATTTACTATTTATAGCAATTGGCTATTTTAAGTAAGTCAATTTGCGGCAGTGGCATCGGCATCTATTCAGCTCAAGTCATCTTGTCTTTCTTCAGTTTCAGTTTGGTTTGGTTATCTCCATGGATTAAGTTTTATACTTAGTCGTCTTTATGTTTCTCAGTTGTACCCCCATACCTAGGAATGATCACTTCATGTTGTTTTTAAAAGGGGATCATTAAGGGGTAAATGGTGCATTTAATGAATTATTAAATGCTTTATTGTTGCAAAGTGAAGTTGGACACCTAAAGGAGGTTGAGTAATATTTTATTATTTAAAAGAAGTAAAGTGCAAAAAGGTGGCATCCCTTTTGGAAGTTGAAGTGATTCAACTTCTTGGAATTTGAAGAGTCTCTTGTTGCTTCATTTGCCAATTGAAGCCTATATATTGATGTTTTATGATGAGCTATGTTATCTCTCAAAAACGCAGGTTTAAACCACGAAAGGTTGCCAAGCTTTCACAACGTTTTAGGGTAACAGAACAAGGTTTGAAAGAATTAAACCTTCTACTCTCCAGGCACTGCTAGACCTAGGCGGGTGTACCTATAATAAATGAAGCAGACTTGACTATTGATCTTATCTTCATGCCATGATTTGTCCAAGATGGCAAATTGAAATGGACAAAATAAAACAAATTTGGTATATATTGTATACCAGCATTCAAAACTAAATCCTAAAATGCTCAATTAATAGATGTAAAAAGTATGAATAAAACTAAATGATGAAAATGGTGAGACCAGTGCCTTATATAATATACGGAGTCAAATAAAATCATAGACAACTGACTTCATTCTGGATTCATTCAAATTGTTTGGCATATTTATTTATAACCAGTATAAAAATGCAAGGCTGTGATTATTGAGTTCTTCTTACTGATCTAAATGAAATTCCCTGATTACTGTGATTAATCAAAAGGATTTAATCCTTCCTTGAAAGAACCTATCAACCAATCACACAGATACGGCAAATACGTACTGATAAACCAGACATAAACTTGTTATGTTGATCTAAATAACCAAGAAACATCAATTTTAGAGACAACTCAAATAATTCTTTCAATAGGCACAACACAACAATTGACACCAGAATTCGCCAGCAAATCAGATGATTTTCATTGATATTTCCATGGCTTCAAAACATACAGCATAGTCTCAACCCCGTGAAACATGGTGTTCCACCGTATTCTCTATTCTCTATCCTATTCTACCTATATTTTCATATTGTTTTCAAAATAGACATTTATACATTGAGAATATGAAAGGACGCATCCTTTCGGAAATAGAAAATACAAATTATAAAACATAAGACAGAGAATAATTAGGCTCTATTTAGCCACAAGTGAGTCTTGTTGAGGTGGTCCAAATAATCCTGGCGCTCATACGTGTCCGCATCTCCAACAGCATTCCGGACCGTAACTTCCATCTTGACCATTTCCTCACTTTGCTTACTCACTTCTTCCAATGCTGTATCATCTGCAGAAGCTACCTTCATGATTTCATTCAGCATTGACAAATACATTAGGGCACACCAATTTCCCTATGAACTTGCATTTGTCATCCAGCTTGTCTACTTCTGCCCTAAGTTGTGCGGACCTTCTAGCTTTAGGCCCCGAACCAGGTAATTGATCAATAAGGTCTTGGTTTAGCTTCCTTTAAGTGCCTTCATGCTCTGTATCAGTCTTTTGTTTCTTTCCCTTCGACTGACTACTCTCACCAAGTTTTCTACCCTTACCCTTTCCAGAACTAGAAGACTCCATTTTTCAAGATTATAGAATCAAAATATGAAAAACAGAAAAGCAATTACTTACAGTATTCTACTTGAGCTCCTCAGACTGAAAAATTGTCTTGGTTCTCTTGTTCAGCTCGCCAATTCACCAGTAATCAATTCGGAAATGAGGAATTGATTAAAACACTACTGTCATTACTGTTTTATCCCATCGCGCCATTAATGAAGCACGAATGACGCCTCCTTTGAAACTGGCACTGTCGCATCAAATGTCCTTTCGATAAAAAAAATTCAAATCTGGGGAAATCCCTTTTCAACGTTTATTTCATCATTCGCCAAGACACTCTGCCGTCTTACCGACACATGGAACCAACTTGATGACAAATGCTTCTGCTTTTCATGTCGCTGTGACAATTCAAAGTCGGGGAAACGTCTCATAGATATCATCCTGTTTCACCGAAAGTCTTTATCTACATTGGGTCGCCAAGACAAATTTGTACCCTTGCCGATACAATCTTCGTTTCACCCTCTTCGCTGTGACTTTCAAAGTCGGGGAGATGTTATGCAGATATCTTTGCATCTTACCGATATGTACTTTTCAATGTATTTTCATTCGCTAAAACAAAATCACCCTTTCACCGATGAATTCTCATTTCGGCATGTCCACCAAGTTTTCTCACCGAAGAAATAAACCCAACCATTGAAACAATACTTTCGGCAAAACAATGAACCTTCGGGAAAACTTACACCGACACCAAATGTCCTACCGAAATCACTCCTCCAGATTGCACCTATTCGGCAAAACTCACCCCGAACCATCTATCAGCATAATATTCATACTTCGGTGAAACTTATGCCAATAAGTTCTCCTCCGAGTGATGCATATCTCCATCAGCATAAGATTTGAATCAGCAAGACTCCATAGCTTCTCACCGACAGATTTGAAATACCTTTGAACTTAGTTCGGCCAAACAATAGCCCCTTCGCCTAGACCTTTCCCGATGCACATAAGTCTTACTGAAACATCTGTTTGCAAGTCAATCGGTAAAACAAAATGATTTCGTTATGAGTTCATACCGATACCAATTAGTCTGGCAAAAACAACCCCTTTATGCATTAGTCGGTATGACATGTTGTCTTCGCCCTGACATTAGACTGATGCCCCAACATATGCTGATATACTTTTTTCAGGATGCCTGCCGGCAAGAAAAAATTAGTTCGTCGAAACATTTTCCTGAACACCTTTATCTTGAGCGATAAACTTCCACATGCACCGGTCGGCGAAACACACTGTATTCGCCATGACTTCACTCCGACAATGACTCCCCTTTGCCGAAATGATTCCTATTGTCGCCGAAACAAGCAAATTGTCTCGCCGATAGTCTGCAACAAACATATATTAGTGAAAAATCAGGTCGGAGAGACTTTTACAATGTCTTGCCGATTCGGGTCTTTTAATGAAAAATGAAAGACTTGATGGATTCAATGAATTTTATGACAGAAAACAAGCAAGCCAATACAAAGGAGGACTTTGATGCTTATAATGAGAACTCAATACTGGAACTTTTGGATGCAATAGAATGTAAAAATTTCAAAATTTTACAGTTCTAACAAGTTGATTATACATATTTTTTAAAGAGCAAAGTTACGCTACTGGAATGAATCCAGAACTGGCTAAGGGGAAGCTTAGCAAATCATTCTTTCTTCGGGCCTGCAACTATGGCTTCCTAGGAAGATTTCTGAAGAAGACCATGCTTCATTCAGGAGTGTGGATAGTGCTCAATGGTGATTTTATTTACAAGCAGATTGCTGATTTATAATTTGTTTGTACTGCTGTTGTAAATGGCTGAAGCTAATTTCTATTCATAGCTTCATCATTGATTTTTATTTCATTCTGGGTATTCGTTCATGCTGTGCAACTGTGATGGGCAACCCTTTGTGCAAGTTCTCATAATTTACTATTGAGTTGCTAATTTTTAAAGTTAAGTTGACCCCCTCAAGAGTGTAAATTTTATGATCAGATTTAAAGCACAAAAAATTAATTCAAAATCAGACACAATAACACAGCAGATACCCTGGGAAAGCCCTCCTCTTGAGGGAGAAAAACCCAGCAACAATATATCACTTATATATTGAAATGTCACAAAATGATCTTCTTACAAGTGGCCGATAATCAGGCCTAACAATATGCACCAAGGAGTGATGCAACACAGAATTATAATGTTGATAGAACTCAGCCTTCAATAATATGTTCTACAAAATTTGCTCTTCTAAATAATTCACACTTCTCCTTCAAAGACAAATATTAAACTGACTTTTCAACTTGATGATTTACAATGAGAATGACATCGAATATATATACAAAGAGGAGAGGATGCGTCTTTTGCCAAGTATCAAGTCGGCCACCATCAAGAAGATGTATTATAGAAAATCAAGCCTCTTGAACAAGGTCGGCCTTGTTAAGAAAGACGTGCCGCTTCATATAATATTTATTTGCTTAACAAATGGTGGTGACTCCATAAAAAATTGCGCCCCTTGAGACTCAAATAAATTAAATAGCATAATGCTATCATTTAATTTATTATCAAAAGAAGATCGCCGAAATATAACTCCAGACGCTGCATGTAACATCAACACTCCCTCTCAGCTAGGGAGTAAACTTCCAACTACACAAGACATATCACCTCAACGTGATGTCTATCACTCTGGCTATAACCATAAGTGAACAGAAGAATATCACCTCATCGTGATATTAGATATCGCCTCAACACGATATCAACCATAATGGCTACAACCATACTATGGTGTGTACGAGTATTCATCACTTGCATGATGTTGTCACCTCAACGTGACTTTCACCATGACTCTCTCAGAGGGTGAAACACAAGTACAAAATATGTCATGGAGTCACACACATGACATCCACCATGACTTAGCTCAGAGGGTGGAACCAAGGGCTTTCACCTCAAATCTCAAAGAGAAATGCATTAACAAGGGCTTGCACCTCAAATTCCTCCATCTCAGAGGAAAATGCATTAACAAGGGATTTCACCTCGAACTTCTCTCAAAGAGAAGAACTCATTAAACAAACTCACTGATACTGAGACTCTTTCTCAGTCAAGGCTGGATTCTCCACCATACCAAGCTTATCTCGAAAGTACATAAACTTTATCCTGGAGAGAGGCTTGGTGAGAATATCTGTCGTCTGCTCATCAGTGCTGATGTTCCTCAACTGTACAGCCTTCCGCAGTACCATAGCTCTCATATAGTGGTACTTGATTTCAACGTGCTTGGTTCTGTCATGGAACACAGGATTGATAGAAAGCTTCACACAACTCTGATTATCACAATGAATGATAGTAGGCTCCATTGATTGTCCAAACAGTCCTGCAAGGAGCTTACGAAGCCACACTGCTTCCCAAGTTGCCATACAAGCTGCAATATACTCTGCCTTTGCTGTACTCAATGCTACAGATGACTGCTTCCTGCTGCACCAGGAAATCATAGCAGAACCCAAATTGAAGCAACAACCAAAGGTGCTCTTCCAATCTGTGACACCTGCCCAATCAAAATCTGTATAGCCATGTAACTCCAAGTCTGCATTTGAAGAATACCTCAACCCATATCCAACTGTGTTGCAAGTATCTTAGGATATGTTTAGCTGCAACAAGATGTATCTGTCTTGGATCACACATAAACTGGCTAAGTGCACTCACTGCATAGCAAATATCAGGTCTAGTGTTAACTAGATACATCAAGGATCTAATTAGTTGTCTGTACAATGTAGGATCCACGAAGTCTGAACTAGCTGCAGCCTCCTTCAACTTATGTAGGTTGGTCTCCATGGGTGTAGACATGGATTTGCAATCCATCATACCAAATCTCTTAAGTATATCACTGGTGTACTTCCCTTGACTTAGAATCATCTCATCTGGTTTCTGCCAGACTTCTAATCCAAGGAAGTAATGCATGAGCCCAAGGTCCTTCATCTCAAATTCCGAAGTCAACTCTTTCTTGCACTCGAGAATTAGGTGATCTTCTCCAGTAAGAATCAAATCATCAACATATAAGACCAATATTAATGCATCACCATTGATTACCTTGAAATAGAGATTTGAATCAGCATCATTCTTCAAGAAACCCAAACTTGATAGGTAACGATCAATCCTTTCGTACCAAGCGCGAGGAGCCTGCTTAAGACCATACAAGGCCTTCTTCAACTTGCAAACATGTGACTCCTTCCCATGAACCTCAAATCCATCAGGTTGCTCTATATAAACTTCTTCCTCAATCACTCCATTGAGAAAGGCTGTCTTCACGTCCATCTGGTGAATCTTCCATCCTCTAGATGTAGCAATAGCAATGATGGTTCTGACAGAAGTATAGCGAGCAATAGGAGCAAATGTTTCTTCATAATCAACTCCCTCTTTTTGAGAAAACCCACGGGCCACAAATCTTTCTTTGTACTTTTCAATGCTCCCATCTATAGCATGCTTGATCTTGAAGAGCCATTTAGAAGATACCACGGACTTGCCCTCGGGTCTAGGAACAATGTCCCAAACATTATTCTTAAGAATTGATTGATACTCCTCTGCCCTAGCATCTTTGCAAACCTGATGACTAGATGCTTCCTCAACACAGGTAGGCTCGGATTCTATAATCTGACTCATTAAGGCAACATAACTGGAGAACTTATGTGGCCTTTTACTTTCTCTAAATGTGCCTCTAGGAGCTGCAAAACTTTTAGCCTCTTGCATAGTACGCCTAGCCCATAGAGGTTTCTTTCTCCCAATTTCAATGTCGGTAGGCCCATCGGTAGGTTCCAAGGGTTCAACTGGATGAAGATCTTCCTTTGGTTCCAAAGTCTCCCTCTGAATCTCAGGAGTATGGTCAACTTCCATAACCTGAGGAGACTCTTCATTATCGATCTCCATATGAATGCCCCTGGATCTCCTGAATGCAACATCTTCCTCGAATGTGACATCCCTACTGATCTCGATCAACTTCTGTCCTAGAATGTATATTCTGTAGGCTTTTGATGTCTCACTGTAGCCCGCAAATATTCCCTTCTTGCCAGAAGGCTCCAACTTAGTTCTCTTTTCCTTTGGAACATGAACATAGACAGGTCATCCAAAGATCCTCAAGTGACTGACTTCAGGCTTCTTCCCTGTAAAAGCTTCTTCCAGAGTCATATTCTCCAAAACCTTATGAGGACTTCTGTTCGTACATATACAGTCGTCCTGGAACCTTCTGCCCATAAGAAGGTTTGCAAGTCTTGATCATGGATCATGGCCTTCGCTGCTTCCATGATCATCCTGTTCTTTCTTTCTGCAACACCATTCTGTTGAGGTTTATAGGGGACACAAAACTCCCTCTTAATCCCTGCATCAATACAAAAATTCCGAAAACTGCCAGAGGTGTATTCTCCACCATTATCAGATCTGAGGACCTTAATTCTTTTACCAGAGAGATTTTCTACCAAGGCTTTAAATTCCTTAAACCTATCTAACACTTCCTCAGACTCTTTAATTTTCAAAAAATAAATCCAGGTCTTCCTAGAGTGGTTATCAATAAAATGAACATAATACAAGAATCCACTCGAAGACGGAACAGACATAGGACCACATAAATCAAAATGAATAAGGTCTAAAATACACTTAGATCTATTTTCTCTACTATGAAAAGGGGCTTTTATATTCTTACCCAAAGTGCAGCCCTTGCAAGTACCTTCATGCTCCTGGTTGAACTTAGGAAGGCCCGACACCATCTTCTCCATGATAGGTAAGGCTCAGAAGTGTAGGTGAGCCAATCTCCGATGCCAAAGATCACACAAACTTGAAGAATCATGAACCAAAGCTTGTAGAGGACGTGTGTAGACTCTGTAAAGGCTTTCATGTCTAACTCCAATTACTTGAACATCCTTGAAGCTAGAGTTCTCCATCCACACAAGAACTTTGCCTTTAGAGAAGGCAACTTGATATCCTTTATCTTCCAAGGCTGGAATAGAAATAAGATTGCGCTTGATTCTAGGAACATAAAAAACATTACTCAACTAAAGTGTGATGCCGGAATCCAAATGAAGTGTAGAGGTCCCAATTCCTTTCATGGAGTAGCTAGCATCATCTCCAATGATGACTTGTTCAGAAGACTCCTCCACCAAACTTGATAAGTGCTCCTTAAAACCAGTGATGTGTCGTGAAGCACCACTATCGATCAACCAAGTGTTGGTGTCGGTAGGTACACTGCTTGCCAATGCCGAGTAGAACAAATATTCACTTGAATCCTTTTGCGGAGAAGCATCATCAACATCCGCAACGGTAACTTGTTGCTTAGGTTTAGTTGGACAATATTTAGGTAAGTTCCCAAACTTATCACACCTAAAGCATTGAATCATGGACATGTCCCTCTTCTTCTTGAATGGAGGTGCATCATCATTTCCCTTGTCTCGATTCCTCTTGAAGAATCCTTTCCTTTCTTCTTTGAAGCATGGGAGGCGAGAACATGAATATCTTCATTCTTTGAACTTTGACCAACGCCTTTTGTCAACAATCTTGATTCCTCTTGAATGCAATCTGATCTTAGGCGATCAAACTTAGGCAATTTTGATCTTGCACTGATTCCCTGAATGTAAGATTCCCAAGACAAAGGTAGACCATTGAGAGCGAGCATAGTTAAGTCTTTGTCATCAACCATATGCCCTATTGTCGAGAGCTGATCTCTCAAATCTGAAATCCTCATAAAGTATGCAATCACTGATTCACCTTTCGCCATCTTCACATGATGTAGTTGTTGCTTCAGTGCAAGTGCTCGGCTAGTATTGTTGATTTCGTACATCTCTTCCAATGTTTTGAACATGTCTCTCGCTGTCTTCAACTTAGAGACGATAGGAACAATATGATCCTTGACGGAATCAACCAATATCTTCATTGCTTTAAAATCTTTCCTTACCCACTGCAACTTCTCTTCTTCCTCCTCAGGTTCAGGAACACTAGACTCCACGAACTCACCCAAGTCATTTTCACGCAAGGTAAGCATGATCCTAAATCTCCATGATGTGAAGTAAGATGATCCCTCGAGTCTATCCTCAATCTTCAACCCGTTCACCATCTTGACTAATGTAGACAAATGAACAAATAGGGTATTACTGATTAGGGATAAATCTGATCACGATCCTCTCAAACCCGCTCTGATACCATGCAAATTTTATGATCAGATTTAAAGCACAGAAAATTAATTCAAAATCAGACACAATAACACAGTAGATACCCTGGGAAAACCCTCCTCTTGAGGGAGAAAAACCGAGCAACAATATATCACTTATATATTGAAATGTCACAAAGTGATCTTCTTACAAGTGGTCAATAATCAGGCCTAACAATATGCACCAAGGAGTGATGCAACACAGAACTATAATGCTGATAGAACTCAGCCTTCAATAATATGCTCTCCTACAAAATTTGCTCTTCTAAATAATTTGCACTTCTCCTTCAAAGACTAATATTAAACTGACTTTTCAACTTGATGATTTACAATGAGAATGGCATCAAATATATATACAAAGAGGAGATGATGCGTCTTTTGCCAAGTATCAAGTCAGCCACCATCAAGAAGATGTATTATAGAAAATCACGCCTCTTGAACAAGGTCGGCCTTGTTAAGAAAGACGTTCCACTTCATATCATATTTATTTGCTTAACAAATGGTGGTGACTCCATAAAAAATCACGCCCTTTGAGACTCAAATAAATTAAATAGCATAATGCTATCATTTAATTTATTATCAAAAGAAGATTGCTGGAATATAACTCCAGACGCTGCATGTAACATCAACAAAGAGGCCGTACCTTTTGGAGTTTGTCATGAAATTTGTGCCACCTGTTTCTCTCTGTTTTTGGCTCGAATTCTTCTTGGAACATGGACGCCTAGTCTCTAGCTGTTGATTGGTTGTGGTTTGGAGATTTTCCGAGCTGATTCAAGAAAACTACGTGCAATTCTGTGAGTTTTCTTGTTGTTGGTCTGATTTTCTGTTAACATTGTTTCTATATCAGACTTATTAAATAATTGTACTTGCTGGTTTGAGCTTCAATTCTTCATCTTTTATCATTGTAAATGTTAGAGGAAGTGTTACTCTAACTAATGGTTGATTTAGGAAGCATATCTTTGAGTTTTGCAGCTTATTTTCATTATTGTAAAGCTAATTAGTAGTACTAACAACTCTTTCTTTATTGCTGCAATTTTATATTTGTTTTACACTCCCACAATTGAGTGGTTGAGTTTTAGAATAAACATCTTTCTTGTTTGTAATTTCCCCCCACATTATAAGTGGTTGTGTGGACAGTATTCCCCCCACGTTAATAATTGGAAGACTGGATTTAAAGGCTGGCTTGCCGCCTAATAATTGTTATAAACTCACCCACTGAATAAGTGGAGTATTCCCACTGCTTGTGGATGCCTGCATGAGCAGACGAATTGTACTTTCAGCTCTGTTTATACCTAACGATCCTCTGACCATATGCTATCACCTCGCCCACATTGGGATCTTGGTGAACATTCTTGGTTAGAGTTATCTTCTTTGCTGATTTGCATTTGGAGCTAACGTTAATCAGTGTTTGGTTGATGATTTGTCTATTAATTTTGGAAAAAAATTAAGGGGGAAGATTTTAGTGGTATCAGAGCTTGTTATCCTACCATCCTGTGTGTTTAGTGCTTCAGTAACAGATGAGTGACAGAGAATTCAAGTGCTACACCAAAGGTAATAGAGTTCAATTTCAGTTTCCTGAGATTGAAACATTTTTAGAGGGTTTGAATCATCAAGAGTCATTAGTTGAGAACATGGTAGACAAGTGTAAGGGACCAGCCCTTGAAGCAAATGACAGTGACTCCAGAGCAAAAAAGAAGTTTGATGCAATGATGGAAATGATGGACCGGTTACTTGCAAAATTTTACCAGCAAGTAAGCCCTGCCCAACCTAAGCAAGGATCAGATTGAAGTGGTTCCAATTTAGATCCTAGAGGAAGAACAGTGGGGCAATATGTTGCCAATTCAAGAGAATCAGCCCCAAGACGATTACTTCCTAATTTTACTCCTAAAGAAGAAGCATCTGCCGATCCTGAAGTCCCTATGGTGGATGAAGTTAGACAAAGTTATATGGAGTATGTATCTCTTCCCTATGAAATCAGAGAGAATCTAACTTTTGATCAGTATATGAATCAGAAGAGAGGAAGAGGTGGAAAGAAGGATTTTCGAGCTCCTATGGGTCCTAAGATGGATTATCAACAAGCACTTGCAAAAGTCACTTTGGCTCATTATGATGGAAGCAACAAGTGCACAGCTCGATCATGGCTCCAGAAATTGGACAACTACCTATCACTCAGGCCTATGCCAGAAGAAGATGCTATCAAATTTGCAACATTGCATTTGGATGGAACTGCTCACGAGTGGTGGTATCACGGTTTGGTCACTCTTGGCCACAACCAAATTCATGCATATGAAGAATTCACCAACAAGCTGATCGAAAGGTTTGACACCAAGGATCCAGAAATCAAGTTTCGTGAGCTTGGTCAGCTGAGGCAACATGGCTCACTGGATTCTTACATTACAGAATTTCAAAGACTTTCCGTGATGGTGCCCAACATCACCGAAAGAAGGCTGCTTGTTTTGTTTTCAAAAGGTCTTATGGAGCCATTGAAAGGGTGGGTTAAGGCTTTTGATCCGCCAAACCTGGAGGAAGCAATAAGGAAAGCAAGAAGCATGGAATTGGCTGCTCCAAGGCCTAAGTTTCCTTCAAAACCTCATGATCATAAAAAAGAAAAGAAACAATTTCCTCATCCATCCAAAAAATTTCCTCCCAAGATGGATGAAGAACTGCGTGAGAAGCTAAGGAAAGATGGGGTTTGCTATACATGTCGCGAACCATAGTCTAAAGGACATAGATGCTATGGTAGAGAGTTTTCACATCACATGGGGGCCTATTTTGATTATGAATCAGAATCTAATTTTTCAGAGCAGCAATATTATCATGAGTATAGTGATGATGAAAGATCTCCAGTTGAACCTGAAAGAGGGCAAGGAAGTGGTGATACTTTTGCCCAACTTACAAGCTTTCAAAAGAATGAGTCTTTCAGAGTTCGTGGTATGCTTGGTGGGCAAAGAATGGTTGCTCTTATTGATACGGGAGCAACGCATAATTTTATTGATGAAGGATTAGTTGCAAGAAGAGGGCTTAAGACAGCAGAATTTGAAGGATTCAAAGTCATGGTGGTGGATGCCTTTACAATTTCTTGCAACTGAAAGATCTCCAATTTGTCTATGCAGCTTGGAACCTATGATCTTAAAGATGATTTTTATGTCGTAAGTATTGGAGAAATTGATGTTGTGCTTGGAATTCAGTGGCTGCGATCTCTTGGTGAGATCACTTTGAACTTGCAAAATATGGAGTTCAAGTTCCAAGCAGATGGAAAAATGGTGGTGTTGAGAGGATTGTCTAATGGAGGTCCTCTGATTGTGTCCTTCAAAAGAATGGAGAAATTAATTTGGCATGATCAAATTGAATGGGCAGCTGAATGTTTGATTTTACCATCCAATCCAGTGGAAGACAAAAGACACTACCATTCTGATGTTTAGTCTTTGATTACAAAGAGGAGTAAAGTGTTTGGCAGTATACCTCCAGAAAAACCACCAGAAAGAGGAACTGAACATATCATTGAGCTTGAAGATGGGGAAAAACCAATTATTACTACTCCCTACTGGTACCCCAAGAAGCAGAAGGATGAAATTGAAAATGCCATCAAGGAACTCTTGGAGATGGGTCATATCCTTCCAAGCAAGAGTCCTTTTGCTTCAGCTGTAGTGCTTGTGAAAAAAAAAGATGGTACCATGCGCATGTGTGTTGATTACCGTGCGTTAAATCAGAAAACTATCAAGAACAGATACCCTATTCCCAGAATTGATGAGCTTCTTGATGAGCTCCATGGTGTAATGTATTTTTCAAAGATTGATCTCAGATCGGGGTATCATCAAATCAAAATGAGAGTCAGACATCGAGAAAACTGATTTCCAATGTCATTTTGGGCATTATGAATTCTTAGTCATGCCATTTGGTTTGACTAATGCTCCCGCAACCTTCGAATCTTGCATGAACAGAATTTTCCAGCAGCGGTTGAGGAGGTTTGTTTTAATCTTCTTCGATGATATTCTAATCTACAACAAGTCTTGGGAGGAACATCTTAAGCACTTAGATGAGGTGCTTAGTATTCTTGAATCAGAATGCCTCTTTGCCAAGGAATCAAAGTGTGAGTTTGGGCTAACAGAACTTCTCTACCTTGGCCACATAATCAGCTCTAAAGGGGTCAGAGTTGATCCGGATAAAATTAAGGCAATTATGACTGGCCTTCACCTAAGAACGTGACACATTTGAAAGGATTCTTAGGTCTTTGTGGATTCTATGGAAGGTTTGTCAAGGGTTATTCTCACATGGCTGCTCCTTTGACCGACCTCACTAAAAAGGGAGCATTTGGATGGTCTCAAAATGTACAAGGTGTGTTCGACAAATTCAAACAAATCATGAGCTCGTGTCCTGTGTTGGCTTTACCTGACTTCTCCAAGACTTTTGAATTGCAGTGTGATGCATCTGGAGAAGGGATTGGAGCTGTTCTCATGCAAGACAAGCATCCCATTGTCTTCGAGAGTAGAAAGTTAAGAGGAGCTGAAAGGATTTATTCAATTTATGACAAAGAAATGCTTGCAATCATGCATGCATTAGCCAAGTTCCGGCAATACTTGGTTGGGAGTAAATTTATTGTTAAGACTGATCATAACAGTTTTAAACATTTCATGCATCAGAAGGATTTAAATGAGAGGCAATAAAAATGGTTGAGTAAGCTACAAGCTTACGATTTTGACATTGAATATGTCAAAGGGAAAAATAATATAGTTGCTGATGCATTGTCTAGAAAGCCTCATTTGTGCTCCTTAAGTGAGATTTCTGCAGATTGGAAGGAGTAGATTTTAGCTGATTATGCTAAAAATTCATTTGCAACTAGCATTGTTGAAGGCACTTTGCAGGATGAAAGGTTGGTTGATGGGCTGATACAGTATAAAGGTAGAATCTTTTTGGCACCTGATTCTAAGATAAAAAAGAAGATTCTACAATCATTTCATGACATACCTCTTGCTGGTCACCAAGGGTATTTCAAAACTTACAAGCAGATCTGTGAAAGGTTTTCATGGAAAGGGCTCAAAAATGAAGTTTTGAATTATGTCAAAGAATGTCATACATGTCAAATTAATAAGAATGAGCATGTGTTTCCTGCTGGTTACTTGCAACCCCTACCCATTCCAAATCAGAAATGGGAAAGTATTTCTATGGATTTCATAACAGGGTTGCCCAAGGTGCAAGGGAGGGATTGCATCTTTCTTGTGGACGATCGATTGACCAAATTTTCTCATTTCATGGCTATTACCAACACTTTTACAGCAGCTCAAGTGGCTGATTTGTTCTTCCATGAGGTGTTCCGTCTACATGGGCTTCCAAAGAATATTGTAAGTGATAGAGATAGTAAATTTTTGAGCACCTTTTGGCAAGAATTATTTAAAATGTGTGGTACAGTGCTTACTCCAAGCACTAGTTATCACCCTCAAACTGATGGTTAGTCGGAGATTGTTAACAAATGGTTAGAGGGCTATCTTAGAAATTATGTGTCAGGACAGCAAAAAGCATGGGTGAGATGGCTCCATTTGGGTGAATACTGTTATAATTCATCTTATCATATGTCGATCAGAATGTCTCCCTTCATGGCTTTCTTTGTATGGATATGAAGCTCCAGGCTTTGTTAATCTTGTTTTTGGTGATTGTAGAGCTCCACAAGCAAAGGACAAGTTGTAGCAAAGTCAGGACATTCTAAGGTCTTTGAAAGATAATCTCCAACATGCTCAGAATCAACAGAAATTATATGCTGATCAGCAGCGTACTGAGCGCTCTTTTGAGGTTGGTGACTTGGTTTATCTAAGGCTCCAACCTTATAGACAATCTACTCTCAAGAAGAGTGGAGTTGAAAAACTTAAGGCCCATCAAGGTCATCAGAAGAATTGGAGAAGTGGCTTATGAATTGGAATTACCTTCTCCTAGCAAGGTGCACAACGTGTTTCATGTTTCCAGACTCAAGAAGGAACTTGGTCATAAAGTTGTTACATCTTCAGATTTGCCTCTGTTAGATGATGAGGAATAGTTAATTTTGATTCCTGAGGCAATTATTGATTCTAGAGAACGCTCTTTGAGGAAGAGATCGATCAAAGAGTTTTTGGTTAAATGGAAGAACCTAACTTTGGAGGATGCTACTTGGAAAAGTGAGCAGATTTTACAACATCCTGATTTGCAATTGCTTGGGGACAAGCAATCTTGGGGAGGGCGGACTGTAATGTCCTCTTTTTAGTAATGATCTCTTTGTGGACTGATAGCCTATTTCCGGAAATCTGTAGGCTACTCAGATGTGCTAAATCTAGGGTTTCCATTTTCAGTAAGTCCTGCTTCTAGCTCAGTTCAGTTTTCTGAGAGTTTTGTTGTGGATTTACTATTTATAGCAGTTGGCTATTTTTAGTAAGTCAATTTGTGGTAGTGGCATCGACATCTGTTCAACTCAAGTCATCTTGTCTTTCTTTAGTTTCAGTTTGGTTTGGTTATCTCCATGGATTAAGTTTTATACTTAGTCATCTTTATGTTTCTCAGTTGTACCCCCACGCCTAGGAATGATTACTTCATGTTGTTTTTAAAATGGGGTCATTAAGGGGTCAATGGTGCATTTAATGAATTATTAAATGCTTTATTGTTGCAAAGTGAAGTTGGACGCCTAAAGGAGGTTTGAGTAATATTTTATTATTTCAAAAAAGTAAAGTGCAAAAAGGTGGCGTCCCTTTTGGATGTTGAAGTGATTCAACTTCTTGGAATTTGAAGAGTCTCTTGTTGCTTCATTTGCCAACTAAAGCCTATATATTGATGTTTTATGATGAGCTAATTATGCATATTTTTGAAGAGCAAAGTTACGCTGCTGGAATGAATCCAGAACCTGGCTAAGGGGAAGCTTAGCAAATCATTCTTTCTTCGGGCCTGCAACTATGGCTTCCTAGGAAGATTTCTGAAGACCATGCTTCATTCAGGAGTATGGATAGTGCTCAATGGTGATTTTATTTACAAGCAGATTGCTGATTTATAATTTGTTTGTACTGCTGTTGTAAATGGCTGAAGCTAATTTCTATTCATAGCTTCATCATCGATTTTTATTTCATTTTGGGTATTCGCTCATGCTGTGCAACTGTGAAGGGCGACCCTTTGTGCAAGTTCTCGGAATTTATTATTGAGTTGCTAATTTTTAAAGATAAGTCGACCCCCTCAAGAGGGTCGTACCTTTTGGAGCTTGTCATGAAATTCGTGCCACCTATTTCTCTCTGTTTTTGGCTCGAATTCTTCTTGGAACATGGACACCTAGTCTCTAGCTGTTGATTGGCTGTGGTTTGGAGACTTTCCGAGCTGATTCGAGAAAGCTACGTGCTATGAGTTTTCTTGTTGCTGGTCTGATTTTTTGTTAACACTGTTTCTATATCAGACTTATTAAATAATTGTACTTGCTGGTTTGAGCTTCAATTCTTCATTTCTTATCATTGTAAATGTTAGAGGAAGTGTTACTCTAACTATTGGTTGATTTAGGAAGCATATCTTTGAGTTTTGCAGCTTATTTTCATTATTGTAAAGCTAATTAGTAGTAGTAACAGCTCTTTCTTTATTGCTGCAATTTTATATCTATTTTACACTCCCACAATTGAGTGGTTGAGTTTTAGAATAAACATCTTTCTTGTTTGTAATTTCCCCCCACATTATAAGTGGTTGTGTGGACAGTGTTCCCCCCACGTTAATAAGTGGAAGAGTGGATTTAAAGGCTGGCTTGCCGCCTAATAATTGTTATAAACTCACCCACTGAATAAGTGGAGTATTCCCACCACTTGTGGATGCCTGCATGAGCAGATGAATTGTACTTTCAGCTCTGTTTATACCTAACGATCCTCTGACCATATGCTATCACCTCGCCCACATTGGGTTCTTGGTGAACATTCTTAGTTAGAATTATCTTCTTTGCTGATTTGCATTTGGAGCTAACATTAATCAGTGTTTGGTTGATGATTTGTCTGTTAATTTTGGAAAAAAATTAAGGGGGAATATTTCAAATAAACAATATAAATTGATTATACCTGCGAGTTTCAAGCTAAGGACTCAACCATCTGGTCAAGTTTTTTCTCTTTTTGCAATTTTAAATTCCAACTTAGTACTTGTTGATTTTTGCAAAAGAATTAACTTAGAATGAAAATAAACTTTGTTAGTACCTGGCAGGTTTCCTTTAGTTTGGAAATGAGCTCCCCAAGTGTTTGATAATTTGAATTTCAACAATTGGTCATATAACACATTTATAACTCATTGTTATATCTTTCAAATGATAGGGTTGATCACTTTAGGATTTAAAATAAAAATGTCAGACTACAACTTGAGACATAACTTTTTAGTTGATACGACTTTATATCTTTAAGTTACCTCATATTTTAGTAATAGAGCACTTAGGACAAATTAATTGAATAGATTAAGTGTACTTTAACACTCAAGTGAGTGGGAAGCACTTAACTCAATTGAATATGCAAACAGTCACTTACAAAAGAAATATTTTTGATGGAGTAACATTAATAACACTTCATAAGCTTGGGGGCCCACCACATTTACAATCTAAACTATAGCCTTCAAACTTATAGAAATACCTTATAACTTTTATTGCTTCAGGCAGTGGGTTTTCCTAGATATTAGCCATGGCAGATGAATAGAGTGTGAAATACCAGCTCAAAATCCATTGGGCAGGATGCAATCTACTCCATAGAGGCAGATAAGAAAAAGCATTAAAAGAGGCCAACCAACAAAACTGTTGAAACATTCAAAACAACAAATGGTCAGCAATATTCAGTCAAAACTTCACCATTTCTTATCCATCGCAAAGTACCAGTGGAAACAATGTAGGAGGTCAGAATTCTTTAATCCTGTATCAGCATATCACAATTCATCTTGAAATTGCAGAATGTAAGAGAAACTCATAATGAATAAATCCTCCAGTTTCAAAATCTGGTCAACAGCAAAAAACTGATTAAGTAAAATCAATCATATCAAAATTCAAATGTCTACCATCATCAGGACATGGTGCCACTATTGTTTTCACAATAAGTTTAACTAGAAAGTTCATAAAGAGTTCAAAGGTTTTAAAGAGTTTTTGTCAATATTATATGATTACCAACCAAAATTGTGATAAAGTATCAAATCAAGCATGTTAACATGTTTAGTCAGCAAGGTTTCTATCCTTGGAACTTGGTTTCAATCTTGAGAAAGAATGCATCAATAGGGTCCCCATTGGGGTTAGGCTCTTGGGCTTGCTGTTGGAATATTGGGAGGATGAGGTCTTGAATGTTGTTGCAAACTTTATTGGTCAGCTTATAGCTCTTGATGTGGTGACCAAATCCAGGAAACACCTGTTGTTTGCTAGGTTTTGTGTAAAATGCAAAGGTAGATTTAGTTCTTTCTTCTTCTATACTTGTCCTCTAAATTTGATGATTAGTTGTGACAAATTGATTATGAGGACTCCACTTTTATGTGCCAAAAATGTCACAAAGCCAACCACTCTACTTCTATTTGCTTGAACATTAGGAGGAAACAATACTCTTGGGGGAAAAAAGAAAATATGGATCTTGGCCTTTCTCAACCTTTGGAGGTGTTGCCTTTGGAGAGTGACAACGTTGAGGATGACCCTTCTTCAGATAGCATTAGCTTTGGTGACAATGGTGCTCTGATTTTAGAGTCGCAATGGGAGGGGTTTAGAGTTCAATTAGGAGTAAAATTTTGTTAATAAGGACTTGGATGGTGCTATTTAGTTACTTGTTTTTCCTTCAACATGTAAAGATAAAAGGAAGAAGCATCTAGATGAGAGGCCAACAAGAATTTATGAGTTAGGAGTGGTAACTAAAAAAGGGAATGCATCTAGTAAGGAAATTAGCATCAATAATTATGTGGCTAGGATTGGTGGCAATATTCAAAGCTCTTTGGAGCACTTTGGCTTCAAGCCGTCTTGATCTAGTTGGGTTCTTGTTGTATCCATGGATTACAATTGTTTTTAGTCCCTTTTGGGTGGTCATGCAGGTGTTGCTGGTAGATTATAACCTTAGTGCTATTTGATCCTTGTTGCTGGTTCTTTCTTAGGTGCTAGGCTTCATTGCTATATTTTGTCTAGTTTTTGTAAAAGGTTTGGGGCTCTTTTAAAACCCTCTTTTACCCTTAATAAAAAACAAACATGATTAGTTAGGCATTATCCTCCTCTTTACCCCTAGTCAAATCAAGAAAATGAATGCCTTGCTCTACCTCAAATTCTATTTATGCATTTGGCATAGGCTAGAGTTTAGAATGAGTAACATATCCTTTTTCATCAATTTCAACTTTGATCGTTTTCTTTAGCTTGGTTACAAATAGAGGGACAAAACAGTGTCAAGGACTATTAGAAGATTTAGCAAACTTAGATGGTGAAAGAGACTCAACACATTTGGAAAAAGGATTTTGATCAAGAAGCATGAGCACACAGGGGATTTTTGACATTTTTTTACTCCATGGATGTGAAGATTAGGGGTCAAAGTTTTAGGATAAGCTTCATGCAAAGAAACGCTTGAGATAATTTTATCTTAATAATAAAGTATGTACTACTAGTTCTAGAATAGTTTTTTAGGTATTAAATCCTTTGTCTAGAGACTTACATGGAGTATTAGTTTCTCACATAAATAACATGGTGTTTCATTTAATGATGATTGCTAATGGATGTGCCCAAGCTTTATATGTTATTTGTTAATTACTCTTTTTCTAGTGTATGTCTTGGCCTAATCCAGACAAACAATTTATTTGTGAAGATTAAGGGATCAATTATAATCTATGTTGTCAAATCAACTAAATGTTTGGGAATAGGATCCTGGTTCTGTTGGATTATTGTCATTGATGTCAAAGAAGGATCACAAGGTACTGTTGCTGAAGCAAATCGAATGTCTCTAAGGACAGAAGCTATCTTAATAATGGCAGCAATGAACTGTGATAGTGGTCTTGGAGGAAGCAGTAATAAAAAGATTTTAATTATTTTAGGCTGACCCTTGGTATTTTAGCACCCTCATTTGAAGATAAATTTGAATTAAAATAAAATACTTAAATCATTATTCATGGGCCGACTCCTGTTGGAATATGTTCACCCAAGTTAGAGAAGCGATTCATATATAGGAATATGGGCAGTGATTAATATTTAAGAAGCAGCAATTATAATCTAGTTAAAGAAGTGATTACCTTTGTTAATAATGCAGCAATCATTATTGAAAGGAATAAAAATTCATAAAGGTGGCGATTCATATAAATAGCGCCCAAGTTTGTAATAGAAAATAATTAAAAGAGCAGCGATTAATATTCATTTTAAGAGAGGAATCATTAAGTTTAAAAGGCAGTGGTCACCTTGTAAAAGGTGGTGACCATAGTTGGAAAACTTGCCCCAACAAAAAACTTGCCAAGGGAAAAATTGGAGAGTTTTTTAAAACTCGCCAAAAACTCGGAAAAAACTCGGCAAAAAACTCGGGAAATGAAAAAATTGCTTAATTTTCATTAAAAACACATTTTTTTTGCAAAATTCAATGACAAGATGAATCCAATGAATCCATAAATGAGTACAAAAGTGTTTTCTATTAATTTTGATTGACTTTAATGTAAATTGATTACAAAATCGCATTCTCATGCGGAATCCCGATGGCTAAAAGCCTGAAAGTCTGATACATGAAAACAGTAAAACTAGAACTAGAAGCAAATACTAAACAACAACTAAATACAACATGCTAGGCTTTCCTCTTCCCTAGTCTAGCAACAGCTAGGGAAGAAGGGGTGGGTCCTCTAGTCCTGCCGCGTGTGCGTGGTGCTAGTGGTGGTGGCTGCGGTGCTACTGCTGCTGGCTCTGGCTCTGGCTCTGGCTGGATCTCATCCAACCCTACATCTCCGACTCCTGATGCACCCACATCCTCCATTGCCTCTCTCTCAAAGTCAAGGATTTCATCTGCGCTAAACAATGGAGGCTGCTCCTCTCGCCCTGTCCAATCACTATAAGGATCTATCTCATCTAAGTCAATAGGATCCTGTGATTTTTCTTCAACTCTCTTTATGCGCAACCGAAGGTTGTATTGCACAAAGACCAAGTCATTGAGGCGCTTTTGTGTTAACTTGTTCCTCTTTTTCGTGTGAATGGACTCGAACAAGCTCCAATTGCGCTCACAATTGGATGCACTACAAGGCTGACATAGAATGCGGAGGGCAATTTTTTGTAGATTTGGGGTTTTTCCACCCCAATTTTTCCACCAAACATCTGCAAAAAAAAAAAGAAAATTGAAGAGTTAGAAAACAAAGTCAAAGACTCAAAAGTCAAAAGTCAAAACACATTTTATCAAATTCTAAGATGCATGTGAAATAAACTTAAAATTTAAAGACTCTGAATTTTATACCTGGTGGCAGAGTGGTTCTTCCTCTAACAGCCAGCTCCGAAGAAAAGAGATTACCAGTTGCCTCCCTGTATATATCCATCTCCTTGACGATGAGGTCTCTCACTGCAACCTCGGGTTCCATCCTCTGAATGCATGTTGTGAGCCCCTCCATAACCTCTCCATTAGGATCAGAGAAGCTCTCTGAGAAGAGATAAGAAGGGTTGAGGAAGTACCCTGCTGCATGGATGGGTTGGTGGAGTTGATTGTTCCACCTCCTATCAACAATCTCCCATATGGGATCAAATTTGAGGCTGTCCCCCATGTAATAACTTTTGATGGCCTCCTTGGCCCTATCCATGGCCTCATAAATGTATCCCATTGGGTTTTCATCCCCATCTACCAAGCGGAGGACTCTAACCAAGGGCTCCGACACCTAGATTAAAAATACAAAAAGATCAAAGTTAGAAATTTATAATGAAAGGCTTAAAGTTAAATTAAAAAATATATATTTATATTCAACTTGAGATTAAAATTAAAATCAAAGTTTTGAAGTTACCCTCACGATCTCTGTAGCTTTTTGTGCAAACAAGGGGTCGAAGACTATTGCAGAAATTCTATCTCCTTCGGCCTTCTTTGAATATGAGGAGTCATTCCATGCTTGACTCACGAACATTTGTTTTAGAGAGCCCAAAGAATCCAAAATGCTTTGCAACGTTAGGAAAATTGTTGCAAACCTTGTGGCACCCGATCTCACCAACTCCTTCCCTTGCGTATGCTCTCTCATCAAATTAAGAACCCAAGGGTGATTGTAGATATATTTTGTGATGCTCCTTGCATCATCTACAATCGGTGCCACCCAAACAAGTTTGCCTATGTCCTCCAAAAGAAGGTCAAGGCAATGAGCCGCACAAGGTGACCAAAAGAGTGATGGATGTCTACTCTCAAGCATCCTTCCAGCTGCCACATACGCTGCTGCATTATCTGTGATGACTTGCACCACATTAGCAATCCCCACCTCCATCACAACTTCATCCAACAACGTACACAATGTATCTGCAGTTTTTATCCTGTTGGAAGCATCCACCGACTTCCAAAACACAACTTCACCTTTGGAAGCAACCAAAAAATTAAGGATGGTGCGGTTTCTCCCATCCGTCCACCCATCAGAAAGAATTGAGCAGCCAAATTTCTTCCATTTAGTTTTTTGCTCTTCCACCACATGCATTGCCCTTTCGGTTGCATTTGTGAGCAAACTGCAAGTACAAAGTAAAATAATTAAATAAGTACAAAATTGTAAGTTTTAAACAAAAAATAGCTTGAATTCAACATAAATAATAAAGTAATTTAAATTTTAAATTAAAGAACATAAAATTTAAGTTGACTTGTCACTTACCTCCCACTCAAATCTTTGCGAGAAGGTGGCTTGAAGCCTTTTCCCGCAACTGTCAATGAAGTGACCATATTGTGCCAATAGGGACTACTCGCCACATTGAATGGTATGTTATTGAAATACCAAAAATCAGCACATGCCATTTTGGCATGTTCATGCACCTCCTTGTTCCACCCTGTAGCCTCCAATGATCCCTGTGCTCCTGGTGTGTTTCTTGGCACAAAAAAACTTTGTGGGTTGCGTGAAGATGAAGGTGGTGGTGGCATTGGCACTCTAGTCGAACTAGAGGACAAGGGGGGCCTAGCCGATGTGGCTGTGGAGGATGTGCCATGAATGCGAATCCGTGGACCATGAAGAGAGCCCACAATGCCAATAATATCTGCATCCTCATCTGACTCTATCTCCATGTGCTCGACCCCGTGCTCCTGAGTCCCATGGGCATGCGCATGTCCACTAGCACTGGCTATGGATGCTGCTATGGCTTTTTTAGCCCTCTCCCTTTGCATTTTTTTTTCCTCAGCAAGTGAAAGTAGGGCAAGCATCTCTCTTCTAATCTCTTCTTTGGGCTTCTCACAAACCTTGGAATCACGTTGAGGAATGCCTGCTAGATGGTATTTGAGGCGATTTATGCCTCCATGATATGTTTTTTTGCATTCACCGCAAACAACTGTTCCAGGCACTGGCCCTCTGACACCATATTTCCATGTAGGGTCTCTAGCCCCTGCAGGACGAGTGCCTGGAACCCATGATGATGGTGTGCGAGGGGTGGAACTTGATGGGGCGGGGGTGGAACCTGATGCTGAGCCTGAACCAGAGCCAGAAGCCATTATAGTGTGTAATGTGTATTCACTGATCAATGATCAATCTACACATTCAAAAATATGTACAACATATTAGTTTTTTAATACAAAAAAATTTAAAAAACAACCTAAAATCATTAAAACTTCAAAAATCTAGAGCTAAATTTGATTTAAATTGATACAAATGTGTTTAAATGAATTATCAATTAACATTATTAACTAATCTTATCATTCTACACAAAAAATGAACCTAGGTCTGAAAATTTCAAAAAACAGTGAAAAAAATGAAAAAAATCAGCAAAAATCAACAAAAGATTGTGATGAATCTTGTTTTTTGGATTCTAAATGCAAAAAAATTGTTTCTTTGTGCTCTATCATGTCTTTTTTTCAATTTGGAATGAGTATTTTGCAAGAAGAATGAAAGAAAATAATTAATCAAAAACAAAAAACAAAAACAAAAACCCTACCTGTGAATTGAATTTCCCTTCAAAATCCACACAAAATGGCGTTTGAATCCGCTCTCCTCTATGGAAAATCGTTGGAAATGATATCTCCTTGCTTGGGGGGGGTTTTTAGCTCCTCACACAAAGTATCAAGTGATTTTGAAATGAAATGAACATAATAAAAGACGTTTTGAAGCCTTTAACACTGCGCAAGCGAGTTTTTTCATCGGACTCGCGAGTTTTTGGCGAGTACTCGCCAAAAAACTCGCGAGTTTTTCCAAAAACTCGGAAAAACTTGTTTTTCAGGTTTGGCGAGTTAACTCTGCAAAAACTCGTTTTTAAAAAAAACTCGCGAGTTTTTTAAGACTCGCCGAGTTCTCTGCAAGTATGCCAACTGTGGTGGTGACTTCTTAAATGGTCATGTTTATTCAAAGGGTTGTCTCCTTACCAAGAGATGTCTCTCTTCATAAGAGACATAAGGACATAATATGGTATAAAAAAATGAATGTGAAGAGTAGAGGAGTAACAAATCAATGATATATTTCTGAATATAAGGAAGAGGAAGAGCAGAAAAATGAAGAGTAAATCTGACTTATTTTGAGAATATATGTGTGAATATTAAGAACAGATTTGTGAGGAAAACATTGATATATTAGTGATCAAATTGAAGGAAGAAATTGACAAAGTTTGTATCAGATTTGGAAGAAGGATATTGTGTGAGTTGTAATCAGATTTGTGAGAGGAAGATACTGGGAAGAAGTATACTATATCAGCCATTGAAGGATTAATAGGTTGGAGCCTATCAAATAGAGCTTGGAGCCTTTTGCTGGGTTGGAGCTTAGTTTGTGCCGGGGATTGGAGCCTCCAATAGGTTGGTGCCTATAATTCTGTCAAGTGGAGATTGGCGTCTCTTGTGAGTTGGTGCTCATTATTTTTATGTGAAATAGGTTGGAGCCTACAAGAAAGAGAAGAAGATCAATAAGATATATATTTATATATATATAAACTTAGAGGTATCCCCACGACCCAACCCAACACCCAACCTGCCTTACCTTGGGCTTACATATTGCCAAGTTGGGGATAGGAATGGGCGAGCTAAGGCGAGACTAGTCCTTTGGGGATGAGTGCAGCCACTTGCAAGCCACACGAATCAATAGAGGCCAGACCTCGGACTCGAACCCAAGTCCTTGGGGAGCAAACTCGAGACTTAAGCCTCCTCCACTATCCATATGAGCTTCGAGACAAACCCATATATATATATATATATATATAAGCAATATTTTGTAGTGGTTTACTCCCGCAAGGGTTTCCACGTAAAATTTTGTGTTGTCTCCATGCTCTAAATTGCTAGATCTCACTTGAATGTTTTTATTATGATTGGTTAAGTTTTGAAAAGTCAAAGATTATTAGATATTGATTCACCCCCCATTTCAGTATCACCGTGTTCTCATCAGGTTCAAATTGCTTATGGATTGGTCAGGATTTATTTTCTTCCCATCAGAAACAACTACACTCTTCGCTAGTCGAACTTGACCAATTCCAATGATGATGTGGCATTTCTAGAGTGAATCTTGAGCAATTCTAGAGGCGGATGCGATTTTCAAAGTTTAAAAAAAAATTGGATTGAAAAAAACCCTAAATGAATGTAGACAGCAATGGATGGGATTTATCTCCTTTTAACATTGCACAACTTCTTCTCTAACATGATTTCGTGAGTTTTAATCTGCTAAACTTTATTCCAATCACTTTTTCTATCTTACTAGATGTTACTTGTATAAATTTGTCAATTCAACAATATATAAATGAGGTGAACAATGAAGGAAGCACATTGATCTTCCACTAATGGAAGAGATTATGAAATATAAAACAAAATAATTAGCATTAGGCATTCCCATGAGAGTCTATAGGTGATAAATTCCCTAATAAGATACACTTAGGGTTAATGCCTTCTAGCATAATACTTCATAATAACTATTAATAACTTAATAATAATTTACATTAATTCTTTTATGAGGACATTATTCTATACTATTAATAACAATAAAAGACTTGTTGTCAAATAAAGTTTGCACCCTTGCTAAGCTATCAACTGTAGCAACCTATTGACACATGGGAACACTTCGAGGTTGTGGGTGACCTAGGAATGACGTGAACCTCCAGATTATGGGCTGGTTCCCCTTAAGATATCTTGAGAAAAACTAAGGAATGATAGGGAAATGAGTAAGAAGGATATACTTGAAATTCAAAACCTATCACTAACAGGTGATACACCAAAGGTAAAAATATGATAATACTGCAGAAAACTCACAGAAAATCTCAATAGAGCTGAACAATCTCACAATACAGAGATTTATGTTTATAAAAATGAGTCTATGCAAGGTTCCGACTGTTCCAATGCTTAACACAAGGAAAACAAAGATGTTTTCACAAATATAAACGCAATAGAAAGAGATCACTAACATAAACCAGCTTTATGACATAATATCCTTTGCATCCAGTACTGAAGGAATCTGATAAAATAAAGGATCACATTGAATTTTATCATGCAACTCACAACTAATACTAAAACAACAAAGAAAATCTTTGAAGGAAATGACCTTCTATTGATAAATAAGGAGTGTCTGTGTTACAGATCTATAGTATTCATGAAAATGAGTTACAAAGTATGAATAATGCTGTTTCAACAATCTCCTAACCAAGAACTACCTACAAAAAAAAGGCAAACATGCCATATATACCAAAGAGTGTCGGCCCCTGCCTTAGGGTTTCTACAAAAATGAGTCGGCGCCTGGACACGTCGGCCCTAGTAGCACTTTGGAATGAAGTCAATGAGGCATTAAATGCGCATACCCTATTTATGTCGGTGAGAGATCGCTCCAGGGATGTCTTTAGATCTTTTATAGCCGTCGTAATAAACTCGCAGCCTTCAAATCCGCCATTAAGACTTCGTTAGAGCCGCTTTGAATGCTCTGCGACATGGTCATTAATGCCGCTCCACTTTCTCCAGCTGACGCTCTAGCTGTTATCGTGACTCGCGACCTCCTCTTCTTCGACTTTCTTCTCACTCCAGATCTTTCTTCAAATCGACCGTCTTCGAGGGGCAACATTAGATTTACCTGCTGGATTCAAGTGTCATTGCTTCACCAATTCGATCCATGTTGCACACCCTCCGTTGATCTTCTTCACAGGGGGAGTCAGTCTGTCAAACTGCTCGTGATTTGCCCTAGCGCCTTCTGATTGGTTGAATTTGTGCCACGTGGGTTTCCAGGTGGTCAAAAGTCGCTTCCTTAGAATCGCATGTTGGTGAGACACCGTCGGGTTGGGGAGACTTCACGGTGAGCACAAAATATTATACCGAAAGCACCCCACTGTTGGCAAGACCCTCCTCATTCGGGCAGAACTCATGCCGAAAGCAAAACTCTCTCGGCGAGATCCTCAATGCTTCCTGAGCCTGTATCATTAGGCAGAGTCGGGGCCAAGAAGAAAACCAAAATGGGACCAGGGGCGGAACGGAGAAAAGACCAAAGAGTAGGAGACATCCCCCGATCACAGGCCATGGAGAAAAGAAAAGAACGGGTGGAACCGGGGCCGGGTCTGGAGTAGAAACCGGATCTTCAAAAAAGTTCCATTGCTCGGTTTCGGTCCGCACCCGGGTCCGCCAAAACAAAGGAGACGCCTAAACAAAAAGGGGCGGGGTCGGAACCAAGACCGCTCCCGGGCAAAACCAAAGAGTCGGCGGAACCGGAACTGGAATTGGTACCAAATCCGGACTTGAAACTTTTCCAAAGTTTCAAGTTTGGATTCCGTTCCGGTCCCGCCCCCGACAAAATGAAGAAAGTTCCTAAGGAAAAGAAAACCCAAGGCACGCACAAAAACAAAGACCAAAGGACGTAAAATAAAACCCAAAACGGGATCAAAACGAAAAGCGATCCCGGGCAAAAGAAACAGCAGGGAGCGGAAGCGGGGAAAAACTTGGAATTGGAATTTCAGAAAAGTTCCAAGTTCGGAACCAGTCCCAATCTCGCCTCCACCAGCGCACAACAAAACGGAGAAAAAGGCAAGGAGAGAAGCAAAGGGAAAAAAACCACCCCACGATCAAACAAAAGGTCGAAGGAAAAAAAACACACAAAGGCGCGAAACTGGAACACAAAAACAAAGACCGAAGGACGCCAAAACATAAACGGAACCGGGACGAAAACCGATCCCGGGCAGAACACAGCGGGGGCGGGGTCGAAAACAAATCCGACACTGAAACTTTCATCATCAAGTTTCAAGTTAGGATTCAGTCCTGAACCCGCCTCCGACAAAATACAATGACGACTAAAAAGGGACGGAAAAGGAAGAAAAAAGAAGGGGAGGAAACACCCCATGGCCAAAGAACAAAAACAAAGGTAAGACAAACGAACAAGCCCGGCGGAACCGGAACCGGGACCTGAACAAAAACAGGAACCGAAACTTTTTGGAAAGTTCCAAAGTTTGGTTTCGGTTCGACTCTGCCTCCGATAGAACAAAAGAAAAAGGGCACAAGGAAAACAAAAGGGAAAGGGGGGAAAACAAGGAAAAAACAAAAGGGAGGACCCCCCAATAAAAATGAACATCTGCATGTTGGGCTCAACCTTTGTGGGAGCCACATTTAATACACGTGCCGAATTAAAACTTGATTTCCCTTGGAGCTGATTGAGCCCCTAGGTGAAAATTAGGTAATAAGACTATCTTTTAAGATTAAAAATTTAAAAGAATAAAGTATTGATGGTAATTAATTATTAAATCTTAATGTCTAGTATTTAGTAATTCAATAACTATTGATAGTATTTCAATTTTAAATATCTATATTATTTAATAACTTTTTCCAATGTAGTTAAAAAAAAAAAAACATATTAATATAGTTTTTTTGGAATATTCAATACAGCTAAAAAACCAAATTTAATATAGTAGTAGCCTTATATTAATATACTATAGTTTTTAGGCTAGCAAATATATAAATGTATGTGTCTGCATGATTTTTTTATTGTACATATGTACCCTAATCATACCCAACACCCTCCCACAAAAAATGTTATACTAGTTTATCATATCCATATACTCGATTTTGACTCGGTAACTTAGGTTCTAATGTTTCTTTTTAAAATATTTACTTCAAATTTTGTTCCAAACTTCCATTATTATTTGAATCTTCTCTAAGTCTGGTTCCATAATATGACTTATCTTTCCATTCATGTGCATCTTTATTTGTACTTAACCTTATTGAATCCAACTATGCATCATATTACTCTTTGTGCATGTAAGCCTTGAATATCATCAATCTCTCTTCTAACTATAAATTTATATATGCTATATTTTTTACAAATTTTCAATATCCATTTTGGAAAGGAAACAATGGACTTTTGTTGCCTTTTAACAACTCTAGTAACAAGATCAAGGAATGCCATATGCTAATTGGTTTTCTTGCACAAATGAGACCTGTATTGCATGGAAATTCTTTCAATTTAAAATTCAAAGACTCTTTTAATATCATATTAATGAGGTTGTTATATGATAATTGATTTATGGTATGAAATTGTTAATTTATGGGAGATAAATTAGTAATACTCTAATATTTATGGTCCTTACCGAGTCGATGATTTTATTTTGAATGGTTAATGTATGTAGTTGATTTCTTTTTAATATTTGTATGCAATCACTGTGGACTGATGCTGTTGTTTAGTCCTTATCAGCCCCTAACACTCCCTTAGATACATCATCCTTTCTTTTTGTCATTTGCACTTTTTTTCTATAAATTTGTTGTTTCTTGGTCTTGGTTTCTCCACATTTTATGGCAAGTGACAATTGCAAATTGCCCTGGTCATGGAGGGAATTCTCACTCAAACGAATTACTTATGGATTGTTCTTTTGTAGATGGCATCCCTGCAGTTGGAATCTCCCCTCTAGCATCAGGGTGGTCTACACATAAACGGAATGTAAGATTGGTTTGCCTTTTTTTGGCAATGCTAGTTTGTGCGAAAGTGACAATTTTTTTCTGTAGTACCTTTATATGAGAACTAGCAATGTTTCATTTCAGTAGCTTTCAGAGAGAAGGAATAATTTTTTGGAAGGATTAGCCTATGTGATTCCTTTCCATAAAAGTACTTAAGTAGCTTTCAGAGAAGCAAGAATGTTGAAGTAAAAAATATAAAAACAATATCCTTTGTGACATTATATTTCCATCTCTCCTTTTTAAGTTAGAGGGTTATTAGTCGAGTGCAGAAATTATATGCATATCTTTTAATTAAGGGTGGGATGCAGATCACTGTTGTACATTTTTTTCACTAAAAAGTGTCATTTATGTCAAGGCCACACTAACAAGGACAAATATAGGTAAAAACAATAACGACTATGTTGCATCAGGATATAGCTACA
Organism: Sequoia sempervirens; assembly: GCA_007258455.2. Classification (NCBI taxonomy): domain Eukaryota; kingdom Viridiplantae; phylum Streptophyta; class Pinopsida; order Cupressales; family Cupressaceae; genus Sequoia; species Sequoia sempervirens. Next base: position 438,388,305 of record VDFB02000017.1, on the reverse strand, counting down.
AACAAGTGGTTGATAAAGTGATACTTATGAGAGATTAATTAATGCCCCAAGAAGGTATGACCATTTGGAGGATGATAATAAAAAGAAATGGGAAATCATTAATGGAGGATTTGAAAAGAAATTCAACAAATGGCATTTTGATACCCCAATCCATAATGAGTCAATAATGCTTAAGCAAGGAAAAAAGAGATTCAATTAAAGACTAATTAAGATTGTTGAATATGGCAAGTATGCTTGAAAATTCTATAACGGATAAATTTGAAAAACAATATTTTATTAATGTATTGAGGAATTCTATCAAAGAAAGTTATAGTAATGCATAGAGTTACTTTTTGGATGTGCAAGAAAAGCAATACTTAAAATGATAAACAAGATGATGATGATTGTAGTTGGCAAGCAAGAAAGAAAGAAAGAAAGAAATGTGTTAATGTGTAATTAGTCCCCGATAGTTGCTTGCTTGGTATTTGATAGTTGCTGATGGTTGGCATTCAACACCAACATTGGTTTGCTATATATTGTATGTTTGCACTTGTAGTCAGGGATCGTATACATTTTGTATTCTATAATGATTGCCTATCCGATGAATGAAGGAATACACGAAATCTATTATGTGCATTGTTTTGAGTAATTGATATGCTTTATTCTTGCTGTTATGTGTTTCCATTTACTATTTGTTAATCATTCAATTACCATTACCGAGTAAACATTTGGCGCCGTTGTTGATACAAACCCTAGCAATACACAACTCATAGACAGGAATCATGGTAATGTTATAGGACAACCAACCGAAGAACCTGTGCAACTAAACGAAGAAAGGGAAGACACGTTGACAGGAGACTTGGTAAACTTGTTGGACATTTCTCTAAAGGAACACGTACAAAGGGAAGCTCTCTGGAGAGAAGTCTCTCAGGCCGCCATCTAGGACAATCCAATTGTCAACCCAAAGTTTGATCGTCTTCTCGACATACTGCCAAGACTAATTGCACATCACCATATCATCTTGCAAGGTCTTCGGGCTGAGAGTGACAAGGAACAACGAAGGCAACAAATATTGCAACGGTATGAAGAATAGAACAAAAGGGAAGGAAAAGAGTGTGACATTGACCAACGACGTATGTCAAAGAATTAATGCCATTAACCTTAAATAAAAATGGTAAATTAATACAAAGTGGTCACAAATCAATCGACCAAAAGTAAGATCCTTAAAGATAAAAGAACAAAGAGAATGACAACGACGATTGAGGGGTGAAGTTGAAGGTGAAGGGTTCTTGAGGAAAGCTTGAGCCCACCCAGGAGTAGAAGCCGGAGAGTAAGAAAAAGTCGTAGTTGGGAGAGAAAGAGAACCGTGAAGACAAGGGAACATGCAAAGAGAGAGTGGGTAGAAATAGCTCGACATTTACCATTTTTCGAACAAAACATACATTGATGTTGTTGACCAAACTAGAGAATCATCCATACCATCAGCGTTGGACGAAGCGGAAAGTGAAGAAGAGAACATTGCCAGAGAACCATATAGACCCTCATCGGAAAATGAAGCATCGTTGAGTGACAAAGAAGGTCCACCATTGGGCATAGGGGAAGGCAGGGAGGGAACCGCCAACCGGACCATCCAAGAACAATTTGTACCAATAAAATCGGCCGAAGGGAAAGGCCGGAGAAAACCTACTAATGGTCTGACAGAGACCATATGCCAAATTGAAGACTTGACATTGACAAGAGAAGTGAACATTAGAAGAAAACGCCAGGACAAAGGGAGCATTGAAAGGACCTTGAAGGTTAATGGCCTTACTAATTAGTTTCTAAGCTTACAATAATTACCTTTGCGTGAGCATACATATTATCTATATATTTATATATTGGTAATTATATTATACTTACCTATTATTTTTGTTCCTTTTATACCTCTTTCCAAATAAGATCTATATATTTCTCATAGTAGCCGGGGGGACGCGTCTCCTACCCCTTGAGACGTGTCTCTGGCACTGTACCAATTTCTAGAGACGCCTCATTCTGCCAGGAAACTTTTCAAACATCTCCCGCCGTCTCCCAAGTCTCCTAAATTTTAATCCAACATCTCCCATTGTGTCCTACGATGTCTCCCGTTGGTCAAAAGGTCAAATGTTAAAACAATGCAGAGGTATTTGTAAAAATGCAATTTTTGAAGTCAAATGCCTCATTGTTTAAGCACGTGTTTGGAGAAGAGAGCGACTGGGCTAAGCTTGAAGTCTGAATTGGTAAGTAATAAGTATTTATTTTCTTGTTTTTAATTTTTTTGCCTAGTTAGTGGTTAATCGTTCATACTCTCGTGCTTGGTGAATGTCCCTTGATTATTACTAGATATCTCACATGGTGCACATTATTATAGTGCAAGCGCTAGTTTTTAGATTGTTTTATTTAGCATCACCAGTAATCTCCACGAGCATTGCCCCTATTTAAAATTGTGGAATCTGCAGATTGCACGATTTTAAATAGGGGCAATGCTCTTGTGGAGATTACTGGTGATGCTAAATAAAACAATCTAAAAACTAGCAGATTCCACGATTTTAAACAGGGGCAATGCTCTTGTGGAGATTACTGCTGATGCTAAATAAAACAATCTGAAAACTAGCGCTTGCACTATAATAATGTGCAATACCCTGTTGTCTTCATCTGCCAAGCAAATTTATCCAACTTTGCATTGATTTCCTGTGTTTGTGGATGTGATCTGTCTCCTACACAAAAAGCATGTACCATTTTATGGCCTTCAATCATTTGACATTTATTTACGGATGTGATTCATTTTTCTGTTGAGTGTGTTGTGTGCAATCATGATCCATTTTCATAATTTCCTCAATGACATGTTTTTCTTTGTTTCCTTTTTCATAACTTTAGCTACAACCATTAAATGATGGAGCCATTAATTTTTAAATTTTTCTTTCTATAGTTGTTGTGTCTAAACTCTAATCATAATGTCTTTTATTTTTGTTTTGTGTAGAATTTGAATCATTGAATCAAGAATGTCGGGTGGGGGAAAACAAGGCTTATATGTTGTGGAAGTATTGTGATTGTGTTCTAGGGCCGAAGGGTTCAGGTGGAACAACCACGATCTCATAAATTTTTTCCAATGTCATGGCAAGGTACTTACACGAGGGTGAGGGTTCATTTCCTTTACATACCTGGAAAAGGTGTTGAACCTTGTACAAATGAGGTGGAGCGATATGAGGTTGTGAGGGATCAAGAAAGGGCTGATGGAAAATTTTCTAATATGAGCTCTCACGCTTCAACAACAGGGGCAACTACTGAAAATTATTATCAGAATAGAGAGGTAGAGGTGGATGTGTCTTCAAGAGATGTAGCAGTAGGAAGTTCTCATAAGAGACCAAGCATTGGCAGTTCAAACCCCATTGGAAGATTATTTGATGTGCAAGGTCGAGAAGCGGTTGATGCAGCAATTGCATGCTTCTTTTATGCAAATGGAATACCGTTTAATGTTGCTCACTCACCTTACTATACAAAGATGGTCCAAGATATCACTAATGCACCAGTTGGGTATAAACCACCTATGTATGAAAAGCTTCACACTACTCTAATTGATAAAGAAAAAATTCGATTAGAGCAACAAACTGCGCCATTGAAAAGAGTGTGGGCTATAGAAGGATGCAACATTGTGATGGATGGGTGGACAGATACTAGAAACCATCAACTACTTAATATCATGGTAACATGTAGCAAAGGGCCTTATTTTTTGAAGGCAATAGATTGTTTAGGGAAAGAAAAAAATGCAGAGTTTCTTTATAACTAGCTATGTCATGGCATTGAGTAGGTAGGGGCATCAAATGTAGTCCAAATTGTTATAGATGCTGCCCCTAGTTGTAAATTAGCAGGCATGTTGGTGCAAGAGAAATACAAGCATATATTTTGGACACCATGTTGTGTGCATTCTTTGAAATTTTGAATAATGCACTCAAAGATATTGGCAAGTTTGAGTGGGTTTCAACTTTCAGAGAAAAGGGAAAAAAATATTAAAATATTCATATGTAACCATCACCAAACACAAGCTATTTATCGAAAATTTGCCAAGGTGGAGCTTCTCAAACCAATTGATACACGGTTTGCTTCTTATTTTATTCTTCACCGTCTTTGTGAAGTGAAAGGTGCTTTGTGTTCCACAGTAGTTGGAACACAAATGATGCAATTGAGGTGAGAGGTATGATCCTTGATGACCATTTATGGGCTGATGTTAAATTTGTTGTGGACTTTATTCAGCCCATATGTGAGGTGATGAAATTTGCAGATTCAAAGAAGCCATGTTTGGGGGAAATTTATGAAGAAATAGATTCCATGTGTGAAAGAATTAAGAAAATAACCGATGCAAAAGATCCTTCACTATATCCTTTGATAGAAGCAAAGTTACATGGAAGATGGAACAAACTTAACACACTCTTCATTGTGCTGCCTATGCCTTAAATCCTAAATGGCATAATATACAAGAGACCAATAAGAGGGATCCATATGAGATAGAGAGGTAATGAAGGGATTTTGGACTGCAATAAAAAAGATATATGGCCGAGGTGAGGAAGCATCAGTTATGAGGAGTCAATGGAATAAGTTTTCACGTGGGCATGGTGATTTTTATTCTGTGGAAGCTTTATGTGATATGCGAGCAAAGAAAGACCCTATAGAGTGGTGGTGGAACCATGGAGGTGAAACGCCTGAATTGCAATCATTTGCAATAAGATTACTCTCACAAGTAGCTAGCTCTTCATCTTGTGAAAGAAATTGGAGTACTTATGGTTTTATTCATTCACTCAAGAGGAACCGATTGGGGTCAAAGAAAGCTGAGAACTTGGTGTACATTCAAAGCTCACTTCGTCTTCTCTCTCATGTAGATCCTACATACAAGGAGGGTCCTTCAGCAAAATGGGACCAAATTTCACCTGATGGAGATGTTGCAGCCATAGTGGATGAAGTGGTTGAAGCAAATGGCCTTACTGATTTACCCCCAGTTCTACTACTAGCAGAGGAACCTGAATTAGAGAGTGATGAGTATTTGGAGAGCATCATAGCTGAGGACCTTGACATGGATGATCATGATGTGGAGTAGATGATATCAGATAGATTTCTTATTTTTGTTTTTTGTTTGCATATCAGCCAATCAAACTATTAATATTTCTGAATTTCAATATGTAATTGAATATGTAATGTCAAATGTGAATTAAAGTCAATGTTCATTGTTAAACTTTACTATTGCTATTGTTTTGAAAGTTCAATGTCATCATATTTTTAGATTTTCTATAAATTATTAATTATTAATATTGTAATTTTTTATTTATATTAAAAAAAAATGGTGTCTCCAAGTACCCCCATCTCCTATTTAAAAAAAAATTTGCACCAGTACTGGTACCAATCTCCTGTACCAGTACCAGTACCAGTCTCCTGGCAACTATGATATTTATCCTTTTATTCTGCATATTTTCATTGCTGGTCTCCCCCCATATCACAAAAGGTAATCATTATTTATATCTTCTTAAGAAGACATGCCTCTTCAAAATGTGATTCTTAATGAAATGACATGTCCTTTGTTTACAACTGTTCCTTGCCCTTAATCGTAATGACCACCTTTTCTTTGCATTAATAAACTCTGCCTTTAAAAACCTAATTGCTGCATGCATTTATTTATTTCTGCTCAATGGAACATGATTGCTGTTGTTCCCAATAAACTAAATAATTGAGATGACTACAGTTTATTGAATCACTGGCTGCTCTTATAATTGTATTTCCTTATTTCATTTTTTATTAATATAATATATATTCATTTATATTAGTTTTAATATATATATTTTTTAATATTTATAATATTATACTATGATAATTATAATTATAATAATTTTAAATTATTAATATTTGTATTTATATTTTTAATATGTATTTTTCCATTTATTTTATTTATTTGCATTTCAACACTTAGTTATTTTTATACTTTGGTATTCTATTTTGGAGACATGACAAATTGGTGGAAAAATATTTTAATAATAATTGGTCATGCATCCTTTGTTGGCCATATTATATTTTATTGCAGAGAAGCTATGCATATTTCAATTTATTAAATTAAAAAAGGAGCTTATTTATTGGGGAAATTGTACATAGTACAAAGATTGAATATGGTCATACTTTAATGTCGGACTTGTTCAAATGTAATTGCTAATATTATTGTAGCACCGAAAATTGGGTATGAAAGGTGCAACATATTCATCAATTTATGTTGTCATTCCTTGTAAGGAAGCATCATAAGAGGAGACAAGCTTTTGACAAGTTTGACACAACCTTTTAATTGGCTTGTTACTATTACTATACTTTCCTTGATTGTCGTACTTCCTTTTTTGCTGGTCGTATCTTTTGGAGGAAGATAGTATTATATTAATATTACTAGTTGGCTCATCGTACTAAAGAGTCGTTGATTGCGTAACCAATAATAGTCAAATCCTTTAGCTATTGTATTTCTCCTATGATTGGCCACAGGCCAAACTCATGTTTGTGAATATATTCAATCTAGAGTTGCAATTGTGTTTGGAGATAATTTATAAGCCATACAACTTAAGCTTGCTGGTCTTACGCTTTGCAGATTGGATTTTTCTATTATATGTAGGTTGTACAATTTCAGTTGGGGTGATTGAAGTCGTTTGATTGAAATAAAAGCCTATGACTATTGTACATTCTTCAAAAGTAGCCTTACCATGCTAAATAGGAGTTGCAACTTTGTTGAATATAGTTTCAAGGGGTGTCGTATAGATTTTGGTGAATTGGTTTCAGTAATTATTGGTAGTTCTTGGTAGTTTCGCAGTGAATTGTTATTCAAAGATTCTGCATCATTTATATCAGCTCCTATCTTGGTTATTTTTATATTTTATGCAATTTGCTTTCCACCAGTTTGACAAAAATTCTTTTTTCAGATTATTGGACAACCATTTGTTATAATTTCTAGTATTTAAAATAAAAGAGTGTTTCCTTTAAGGAGGAATCGCTAGGAGGTTTGGAGGAGATTCTTCAGGCGGCGATTCTCGGCTCTGGCGCCCCGCATCCTTCGGATATGGCTTTGATGAAGGTCCCTGGTCAAGTCATCAAATATTACCCTTTCTTGCTTGATTTAAAATGCATGGCATTGGTTCAACATAGACAATTAGCGGCCTACGAGGAAAACTATTTTAAGAAGGCATTGCAGTTGAAGCCTATGGCGGACTTTGAATGGGTTCCGGAGTTCGAGGCTTTCGCCAAAGCAAATGGCTTCATGTAAGCTTCATGGTTGTGGTTTGTATGGTTATTACAGTCTAGTAGGAATGTATGGGTAAATATTAGGTTAGTAGCAAGGGTTTGTGAATCTTGGCTTATCATTTGGTATTTAGCCTGGTGCGGCATATTGCTTGGTTTATAGTTTGGGTAAAGAGGTGTGTAGTAAGGGTTTGTGTATCTTGGCTTTTTGTTCTGGTTTGCAACTTTGCAATATCGTATGGTATGGGTTAATGTTTGGAAAATATGTTTAGTTATTGCTAAGTTTTTCTACACGTTTTTGCAAAGTCCCAAGTTATTTCTAAGTTTTAGTTTTTCAACTATTCTCTAATTCAATTCTCAACCCCTCTCATGTCTATAACAATCTATATAAACAAGGTTTTGATGATATGTTTATGCTTTGTAAGGGGTGCTAATGTTTAACCTATCCTTGTTGATGCCACCTTGTTTTCTTTGACTAGCTCAAATTTAGGCAACCCATTGGGAGTTTATAAGCATCTTGTTGCTTTCCTATATATTTGTAATCCTTTGGTCTTTGGCTATTGTTACCCTTAAATTTGGTACCCTCCTCAACATCACCTCATTTTTCCTTGCCTCAATCAAATTTTGTGCAAGCCTTTAAGACTAGGCGATGTTTCATTGTACGTTGCGAACCTAGGTGGGGTTTTCGCTAGTTTTGCTAACCTCCCACTTTACTACTTCCTTATGATTTTTAACTTAGGCTGCGTTTTATGTTCCCGGTGTAACTTATCGCCCATTTAAGTTTTACCTATCGTAGGCGGTCCATACTAAAATTCCGCTAACTTGTCAATAACCGCCTGGTGAAGTCGAGTGACTTGTTTCACAAGTTTGCTTTTAGGCAGGATTTTTGGTGATATTTGAAACCTGGGCGGTGTTTTGTTAAGTTTTGCGAACCACCCGCTCTATCGCTACAAGATATTTTTAGGAAAAAACAAAGTAACAGTAATGCAGATTTGAGAGATGAATGCAGTTATACAAAAATAGATGAACGCCATTGAACTTGATGGAAACAAAATTAACAGAAATCACCCATGCAAGAACATTGTGATATCAAAACAGTATTTTTATTCATATATATATATATATATATGTATCTACATTGCAGTGGCATTACAAAATTTGTCGATTCGACTACAAAAATTGATAGCAAAAGTTGATATCGATAGAAAAAAGGGTATTTCTTTTCAAACGAGAGGGTGAACATTAACACTTGAATGCCCTTAATCACAGTCTGAAGGCATTCAATTTGAATAGGAGACAACAGATTCTAGTGCGTATGCAAAATTGGGCAAAGAGCCCCATGTCATTCCTCACGACTCTTGCACAAAGAAGAGTCACCACTTCCTCCACAGCCTCATTTTGAAGAGCTGACACAATGCAAATGGTGTCGCCTACCAACCTGCTCTGAGGATAGTAATTGAGCCCAATGATAGCTACATTGACACGGTCGTGAAATTCAAGCCTCACCAAATGCTCAGATGCTCTCATGCCCCAGTTGTGGCGACTAGAGGTTCTAATGATTGTATACACAAAACGATCTAACATAGTAGCGTTATGCAAATTTACTTGGCTCAAAAACGCTTCGCCTAGAATATTGCGAAGAACTTCTTCCACCTCTCTCTGTATCACAAAGGCTTCTTTCAGTTGATCAGACAAATGCCTGAACAAAGGACTGCATTCGATCTCCTCTAGAACAATGAAATCATTTGCAGATACACCATCACTTTGAGTGCTCGCCATATTGGATGCTTCTTGATGGCGAAGTATGGTGATACTAGTTGAATTTATAGATGGTTGGTTAGACATTTGGTCTATCTTTCTTAGATTCGATGAGACGGCAACTCGGTTTGAATTAATGGCTGATTTGAACTAGTTTTAAATTACATTCCCAATTGGACAACATACATGTGTAATCGTATTTTGTTTTCTTAAAGCTTCATTAATTGCATATTTGTGGGATAGGTCATTTGGTGGTCGTTTTTGAAAACAAGATCGGTTTTCTTGCCTAATGTCTTTTCATTCATCAGTCTAATTATTCTGGCTGATCATATTCTTCTAGTTGTTTTCAAGAAGATGGTCGAGAGACAAGAAGTAACGCTAAATTTAGTAACGGTTTTGGTAATTGTTTTGGGTGGGAATTTGCTGCTATATCTAGGATGAAGGAGAAGGATATAGGGTCCGATCTCCATAGATACACTTTGCTGTATTTCGAGAAGGAACTTCATTTTTCATATTGATTTATGTTGCAATGATTTGTAATCTTTGAGTTATGAATTTAATGTGATGTTTAGCATATCAATTTGTGTCGAGTGTGTAATAGAGTCATATTTTCTGTGTGAAATATACTTTATTGCATCCATTTATTGCAATATAATCTTTCTTTTCTTATATAAATTCATAAGTCTTTTCAATCTGTGTTGATAGTTTATGGCCTTCTGCTTTCTCTTCCACGTTAGTGTCATTTTTATGAACCAGCGTTTGTCACCTTATTGCTTTCTGGTTAAAAGCTACCTTATTGTTAGATTAATCACACGAGGGAGTTGTACCTCTTTAATTCAGAGGAAAGTCGCAAATGCAATTACAACATTTCCAAAGCTGCTAGTGATTGGCTCTAGTGCATTAAGGGAAAATTAGAAGTCAAATTTATCAATCTTTACAAAAGGCCAAATCATTCGCTAACAGATTTTTGGTGACTCTATTGGGGATGTATTAATTGTAATATCTGACAAGTTGCCATCGTGTCATGCGGCAAGATGGTACTTCCCCATAACAATGTATTTCTTGTATTGTAGCTTGATTTAGATTGGATGTAGGTAGAACAAGAAGACATCATTTCACAATTAAATATGCTCGCCTGGAGGTACAAAAGGAGCGTCGCAGATTATATGCGAACAAATTTTGTCTTGGAAGAAGAAGAGCAGGCCCAATGCCCACCCGTGCTAGTAGTTGAACGTCCTCCAAGATTGGTATTTGTGTATTACGACAATCCTCCCCATTGTCCTAATCATCATCCCAATTAGCGTCTCCATCACCCATGGGACCCACCTCTGGTTCGTCCGCCACCCAAAAATTAATTCAGGGGTTTTTCCCCTCATCTTTACTCCTTAGTGAGTTGGCGACTCTGATCATCCATGGCCTCAAATCTTTGGTGTAACCACTTTGGCCCTCTTGCCTTGTCACAATATCATGACTTGCCCACTAGCTCCTGAAAACGATTCCCTAAATTCTCTGATGAAGGCACACAAGTCCCTGAGGAACACGTCCTTGCCATGACTGCAATAAGCGGGATCTTGGGCATCCAAGACGAAGATGTTTTTACGAGAATCTTTGTTGATAGCCTAATCAAGGAGGCGGTTGAATGGTTCAAGGGACTAGAGAAGGGATGCATCACAGGATGGAACATCTTGAAGGAAAAATTTCTCTAGTGTTATAAAACTATAGTCAATGTTGCGACAGTCCTACAACAGTTTTTTCAAATTATGAAGGATAAAGCTAAGATGATGAGAGACTTTGTGTACCGCTTCGACAGATCGCTTCAACAAGTTCCAATTCCGGAAAGGCCCAATAAAGAAATTCAGTTTCACATATTCATTTATGCTCTGGACCTTGATATTCAATTGATCCTCAAAAGAGATAGAGTCTAGGGGATCGAAAGAGCCCAGTTGGAAGCGATAAGTATTGAGGATGATTTTATAGCTGTGGGGAAGTGGAAACTTGATAATATTAAGAAATTTGGAACTAGTCGTACACTACCTATCACTCCTCTGCTTAAATTTCCTGAAACAATGAAACTTCCTCATCCAATGGCCGAAAATATCAATCTAACAGTCTTTGATAGTATGCAACGTTTTGAAAAGGATGAAAGTCAACACTACAATGCTCAAGCTTTCAGTTTGAATGTCACAATTGGAATTGAAGATGATCTCAGTTCATCCAGCGATGAAGAAGATGATTTATCACCGAAGAAGTCACTTTTTGCATCTCAGGTTATCTCTCCTTTCTATTATGGGAATAAGCCTTCTTCACTTGAAGCTAGTATTGATGATCCAATGACGGACTCCCTTCTTGCTCCAGAATATGAGAGTTTCATTTTTGAAGAAGTTACTAATGAAACTCCCTACCTCGATATGGAAGACAACGAGTACTCCACTTATGATGCTAACCTAGGTGGTGTTTTGTTAAGTTCCGCAAACTACCTGCTCTATTGCTAGAAGATATTTTCAAGAAAAACAAAGTAACAGTAATGCAGATTTGAAAGATGAATGCAGCTATACAAAAAAAAGATGAACGCCATTGAACTTGATGGAAACAAAATTAACAAAAATCACCCATGCAAGAACACTATGATATCAAAACAGTATTTTTATTCATATATATATGTATCTACATTGTAGTGACATTACAAAATTTTTCGATTTGACTACAAAAGTTGATAAGAAAAGTTGATATCGATAGCAAAAAGGGTATTTCTTTTCAAACGCAAACGGTGAACATTAACACTCAAATGCCCTCAATCACAGTTTGAAGGCATTTGATTTGATTAGGAGACAACAAATTCTCGTGCATCTACAAAAATTAGGCAAAGAGCCCCATGTCATTCCTCACGACTCCTGCACGAAGAAGATTCACCACTTTCTCCACAACCTCACTCTAAAGAGCTGATGCAATGCAAACGATGTCACCTACCAACCTGCTCCGAGGACAGTGACTGAGCCCAACGATAGCTACATTGACACAATGGTGAAATTCAGGCCTCACCAAACGCTCAGATGCTCTCATGCCCTAGTCACGGCAACCAGAGGTTCTAATGATTGTATACACAAAACGCTATAACATAGTAGTGTTATGCACATGTACTTGGCTCAGAAATGCTTCACCTAGAATATTGCGAAGCACTTCTTCCACCTCGCTCTGTATCACAAAGACTTCTTTCAATTGATTAGAAAAATGCTTGAACAAAGGATTGCATTCGATCTCCTCTAGAACAATGAAATCATTTGCAGATACACCATCACTCTGTGCATTCACCATATTGGATGCTTCTAGATGGCGAAGTGTGGTGATACTAGTTGAATTTATAGATGGTTGGTTAGACATTTGGGCTATCTTTCTTAGATTCGATGAGACAACAACTCTGTTTTAATTAATGGCTGATTTGAACCAGTTTTAAATTACATTCCTAGCTGGACAGCATACATGTGTAATTGTATTGTGTTTTCCTAAAGCTTCATTAATTGCATGTCTGTGGGATAGGTCATTCAACAGGGGTTGGTGAAAACAAGATCGGTTTTCTTGCCTAATGTCTTTTCATTCGTCAGTCTAATTATTTTGGCCGATCATATTCTTCTATCCATTTTCAAGAAGATGGTCGAGAGACAAGAAGTAACGCTAAATTTAGTAACGGTTTCGGTAACCGTTTTGGGGGGGGAATTTGCTGCTATATCTAGGATGAAGGAGAAGGATACAGGGTCTGATCTCCACAAATACACTTTGTTGTATTTCGAGAAGGAACTTCATTTTTCATATTGATTTATGCTGCAATGATTTGTAATCTTTGAGTTATGAATTTAATGTGATGTTTAGCACATCAATCTATGTGTCGATCGTGTAATAGAGTCATATTTTCTGTGTGAAATATACTTTATTGCATCCATTTATTGCAGTATAATCTTTCTTTTCTGATATAAAGTCATAAGTCTTTTCAATCTATGTGTTGATAGTTTATGGCCTTCGGCTTTCTCTTCCACATTAGTGTCATTTTTATGAACTAGCATTTGTTACCTTATCGCTTTTTGGTTAAAAGCTACCTTATTGTTAGATTAATCAAACGAGGGAGCTGTACCTCTTTAATTCAGAGGAAAGTCGCAAATGCAATTGCGACATTTCTAGAGCTATAAGCGATTGGCTCCAATGCATTAAGGGCAAATTAGAAGTCAAATTTATCAATCTTTACAAAAGGCCAAATCATTTGCTAACGGCTATCCTCTTGTATCCTATCAAATAATTTGCCAAGTGTCGAAAGCATTGAGAATTAATCATTTTGCATGACTATATTTTTTTTGAATCGAGAAGTGATTTTGTAACATAGTCAAATAAGTATCAATATATACTAAGAAAATAATAGTCATCAGTTACCAAATTAATTTACTTACCTTGCATTGTCAATATTTTCTCATTTTAGATGAACTTTGATTGCTATTCATTCTATACGTTGATGCACATAATTAGGGCTTGCTTAAAAGAAGTAGAACATAATTTTTGTTTAGTGGAACTTAATATACAATGCACGATATATCAAATTGTTTCCATTTAAGTCTCAAATCAAATTTCACAATAGTAATTAAATCTGAAAATCTGATTTGCACAAGAAGGGCTTTGACTTGATGTGTAAAATTCACATGCAGGTTGAAAATGCTAATATATCTGAAGTTGTTCGAATTATTGATTTAGGCTTCATTCCTGTAAGTTGACAAACTATTGTTTGAATTACATTTCATTTCATTTGCATTCTGGTATATTAAAGTTGAGTTATCTTTAGTAAAGTGTTAATTTGTTTAGAGCAATGCTATTTAATTTTTTACTTTAAAGTTTAAACAATAAAATGATCTTATGGAATGACTTTGTTGTATCTACATAGACAAAGAAACAAGAAATTTCTTCCTATATTGCCTTTCCCCACTACATGCTAAGAAGTGTAGCTTTCCTAATAACTTGCCAACATCAAAAACCCACAAGATGACAAAGGGTGGAGATTTCCCCACTGCATACCAAGAAGTGGAATTTTTCGTTTAGCATGCCAACATCAACTTCCACTACAAAGGAATTTCAATGCCCAACTCCAATGGGCAAACCTTTTATTTTTAATGAAAAAATCATTATTTTGGCAATTAGCCCAAAATGTTCCACTTTTAGTTGGAAAAACACTTCAAAAGTTTCTCTGGATGGAAAGAAAAGTGATGGGTGGTTGGAAAAGCTCCTCTAAATATAAATAAATAGTGTAAGTCAATGGCAAAGACCAAATAAAGCGATTCAAAGGAGAAAATTGTAAAATTTGGGCTCTTCCTTCATATGGGGGCCCAAAATGAAAAGAGAGAGGAAAGAAAGTGACGGAAATTCAACTTTATATTATTTTTGAAGGGATGAAGATAGAATTGCTTTAAAGTTATTATTTTATTATTATTTGGACTTAGAGCTTTAGAAGCTGCCTCTAGTAAGCTATAAATGTGTCATTTACACATAATATAGGAGAGTTGAAGGAAGTTTTATGTTGTTGAGATTGTCACTCAAAGTCAAAAGTCAATTTAATGTGTTAAGTGTTTGTGTGTAATGAAAGATAGAAGATGTTACGCTTAATCTCACTCAAAGTCAAAAGTCAATTTAATGTGTTAAGTGTTTGTGTAATGAAAGATAGAAGATGTTACGCTTATGCAATAGAACCGTCTATGTTATGCAGTAGCTGTCAAATATTTGTTTGTAATTCCTTTAAGTTAATGAAAAGTAGATTGTTTTAAGCTAAGCCTTCTATTGACAGGTGGTCTATTTAAATTGTAGCTCTGAATGTACTTTAACAATTTAGTTCATAGAATCATGTGATGCTTATTTCTTAAATCATTTTTTTGTGTTGGTGCTGATCATTGGCCTTTGTTTTAGCCAGACAATAGCGTCTGTTGGTGTTCATTAAAACTTTGTTTGCAGCTAAATATTAGTCCTTGTTTTAACTGATATGAAGTTGTTTGTGTTTTTGCTTGAGTTCTTAGTCCATGTTAATCTGAGAATCTCGCTGCTGTCTTAGCTGTTGGCAATACAGTGTTGCATCCAAGGCAAAAACAAAGTTGAAGTAGTAATTTGTGTTTAATGCAAAACCTCAAGGGACGATTTGTACAATGTAAATGTTTGTGAATTTTGTTAGTTTTAGGTTTAGTTAGATCATCGGGAAGCCTCCCCTTCTAATTTGAAGAACAACTTTTCCTTATTCACTGTTATGTTTTGTGTTGTCATGAAATTGACAAATTAAAATAGCAACAGGTCATAGGAGTACAAATTCCAGTAATATTTACATATGGAAAAATGGGAGGCTTAAGGGTCCACATATATGTGCACCATTCAGTAGTGAAGGAGGTTTAATGTTAGTCCACAAGGGTGATCTTAATTTGGTTATATTCTAAGAAGCCATTCATTAAGAAGATCATCTCATATTTGATTGTGGAAGCCATTTTAAATCCAACGATTGTAGTGGGAAATTGTCTTTGGGACATGCGATGTTAATGTTTCTAAGGTTGCTGCATATATGTATGACCATGGAAATTTCTTTATGGATAGGTACAATATTAGAGACTTGCTAGGGGTAATTGATGCATTTGATGAACCTGGCCTCAAAAAGCTTTCTGGTCACATTCTAGCATAGCATACCTTGGAATTTTCTCCATGTTTACATGTAGAACAATAAGAGGGACAATAAGAATGGTTACACTAGGGACTATAAGTAAGACAATATGGATGGCACTAAAATGAGTGAATGACGAGTACTATAGTATAACAAGTATGCAATATACTCCTATCTAAATATAGGAGGTAGGGCAAAGAGATTCTTGGATCGAATTCTAAGCACATTAACCTTCTTTTTGGCTTGAACACTTGTACAAAGATGCTTGTTGGTGAGGTCAAAATGGATAGTAGAAGCCCTAGTAGGGGACTCCTAAGACATGTACATTGCTAGTGTATCTTCTATTATGAATCTTCAAGGTCTCTGCATGCAACTTGTCTTCCTTTGGTGATGTTGGAATCCCCTAGGACAACTTGTGCCCATTGCAAGTGTAGGGTAGAGCAGATCGTGATTTTTTCCATTTGGAAATGATTAGAAAGTTATTTATATGAGTTTGACCCCTCAAAAAATCATTTTCTAATTAGATGATGCCACCCACCATGGTCAGTGATATTAGCTAAAACAAAAAAAATTGATCACAAACCATGGACAGTGATGTCAGCAAGGCAATGTTTCTTGGAAAAGGGATTTGTGGAAGGCCCAAAGTGGATTTCAGATGGACAAGGTGGTGACATAATAGGGACATTATGAAGAAGGCAATGACCTGCAAAAGGTTTCTCAAAAAGACATCTCATGATGGACCATCCCAATCCCAAAAATGAGAGGTTAATGCACTAACAAGTATCAACAAAAGAAAATATTAGTAAAGCCATTTTAAGGTGTATAAACACTATTTTTAATTTTAGCCAGCCTCAACACTTTATCATGTCTCATGGGAATTGCTTGGGGCTCTGCCATAAAATTCTGACACTTTTTCCATTTGATCTCATTCCATTCCAGAAGGACTATGGTTAATTTTTCTATTGGTATAGTTCACTTATTTTTACTGATTTCAATGAAAAAGTTTTGATTCATTGGTAAACTTTGCAAGTGAACACTAGTTAATTAGTAATATGGGTATTGATATGACTTCACGAATTTCTTTAGGTATTACATGGTGATGCGGTATTTGACAGTTTTCAGGTTAGCATCTTATGAATGTTAAGTTAATATGCTGTACATTCAATAAGTATTTTGAGAAGAAAACCGATGTCTTATGACTCAATGTATCAATATTATCTGTGTAAATAGTCACAACTAACAAGTAGCTAGTTGATCCCGTTCTTCTGAGTGAAAGTACTGACATAGTTGTTCAGGGTTGCACAATTTTAAGTGGGGATATCATCATACGTCATCTTGCACAAGAACTGAAGCCACAGTATGTTGTCTTCCTTGTATCCTTTTCCTCTGTGAATGAGCATGAAGCATGAACATCATTGTAGTTTTATCTTTCATGTTCAAGATCCCAAAATAGAAACTAATTCAGTTTTTCTTTATCACACATTCTTGTCACCTTGTTATTGTTCCATGAAGTTAAGATCTGGTTATCTCAAAAGTGCATCTGCTTTGTTGTTTCTAAATTGAGTCTAATCTTTCCAAGGCGACCAGTAAGCATTGTTATTTTCCTATATGTCTAAGACGGATGTTCCAGGAGTGTTTGACCGACCCCCAACAGAGGCCAATTCTGTGTTGCTAAAAGAAATTGGTAAGAATTCAAATGGTTTCATTAAAATTTTGTCTCTTTATTTAGTATGGTTCAACACGTTTCAAACTTGATTTGTATCTTCTGTTCACTTTTTAGTAGAGTTTTGATTCTGCTCCAGTGTCTTAACTAAAAATACAGTAATGACAATCATAAAGAGGTTCAGTTAATCATGTAACCATCTGTTCACTTGCACATGAGTGCCAGAACAACTACATTTAAAGATAATTTAGATGTCATTTTTCTGGCACAGTTGTAAAAGAAGATGGCAGCTGGTCAGTTGTGAAACCACTGTTGCCTCCTATGAACAATGCAGGTATACTTTCCCACCTATTGCACTACATTTCTTGAAAATTTAACTGTATTTATTGAAATTATCTTTGATTTGAATCCTTTTTCCAGATATAATAAAAAAAATTCAGTAAATTTCATTATGAGTGAGAAACTTTAATATATTGTTACATTCCAGCTATAAGCACTCAATATCATACAGCAATCTGAAATACAAGTACACAACTCCTTATACTCATCCTCCAGTAGGGGTTTCTATTTTGGACAATTCCTACAAAGATGACATCTTTATTTTTTGTAACAAATTATAGAAAATATTATTAGTTTTAACATGCTTGGAAGGACATTTGTGTTGGTAAAAACCAGAGAATGAGATTGAAAGAAAATGGTGTGCTTCCTCAGGTTGAGAGCATCGCATTATATTATTGAACATATGCTAAAAATACAAAGTAGTTAAAATCTAAAAATAGATGGTAGTTATAACAAACTAACTACAATTACTTATAACTAAATTGGAAGGATTTTGATGTTTAGTCATTAAATTACAATATGGTCCTTGAGATGTGTAGAAACGGGAAGAAATATTTGTATGAGCAAGTTTCATGACAATAGGCATATGATAAAGATATGCAAAAAGAACATAATGAACATGCTTTGTTGAAGAGATAGAAATTGATTTGCTTGTCTTTTGAGGTGATGCAGCTAATTTGGTGGAGTAATCATCAGGCTCACCTTCATAGTAGCCTTTGACACATAACAAGTGAATGTTGAGACAAAGTCTCAGTTGGGGACAACTTTGTATGGGCTAAATATCAACTAGAATGGAGACAGTTTAATTATGCATTGCTGATACACAGGTGGAGAATAACCATCTAAATGCTGACACATTAGAATACCCCATGAATTGGAAGGAACATTTGTTAATGGTGCCAAAATACTAGTTTTTGTCTTGATTTCCCTGGATTTATGACCAGACCATAGTGTCTTTGGTGTAGCATGTTAAATAGGATCAACAAGTTTGTACAAGATTTTGTACACACCACCTAGCCTAGTACCCCGAGCAATTACTCTATCTTGGTTTACATCACAAACAAGGCTTTCTTTTCCACAATTGAACTAGAATGTCAGGATTTTTGTAATCTTTCTAAAAAGAGTAAATTTTTTTATTCAAACTTGCAACATATCTAACAGTTTGTTCTAAAAGTTTGATGTTGTCATTGAGAGTGATTCTAACATCAGCCTATCTCTTCAATTTTATTGGACTTGACATCCGCGAGTGAAACAAAATCCATGAAACTATCATCACTATTAAACTTGACATACTAGTCCTTTTGACAGATGAAATGTTTGGATGTACTTGAATCAAAGAACCAACAACTACTTTTAACACTATCTAGAAAGGTCATCAATGCATACTCCTTATGGTCTTCCTTATTAGTATCTTCCATATTAGTTTCATTTTAATGCTTGTGGGATAGATCATATTTGCTTTTCTTACAGTCATTTTTCACATGCCTAAATTTGTGGCAAGACACACAATACCTTTCTCTATAGTTGTGAAATGGTAAAAGGAGAACTAAAAATATGCAACAAGTTCACTTTCTAAACTCTTAGAAGAAATTTCACTCATTTTCTCTTGTTGACATTCCTTAGACAACAAGTATGAATTTGTAATGTCCCCACTCTAGTTAGTGTCAGTAGCAGATGGGTTAGCTTATTATTTGGATTCTCATAGGCTAACGCATGTGGTTAGGGGATCTCACTGGCAAATGATGGTGGATATTGTCATTATCATCCCTTCAGTTCAGTGTTGGGCTCAGTGCAGGCCTTTGCAATTCATTGTTTGCCAGCTTCTGGCGGCACGTCAAAACATTGAGAATTGAGGGAGATATTAATATTTTAGTGATTAAGTTATTTATTTGACTTATGGAAATATTATAAAGTTATAATTTGACTTTATAATTAAAAGCCACTTAAAATATTATAAAGTGATGACTTAAATGTTATAAAGTGGAAATTAAATCATTTAAGTCATGGAAAGGTGTGACCAAGTTATAAAGTGAGTTAAAAACATTATTAAAGTAACTTTAATACATTTAAATGTATTAAAATGCCAAAGTCGTGCATTTCTTGGGAATCGTGCTTTTTGGGGATATAAGGAAAAAGGAAGACAATTCAACCTCATTCATTGATGATTATTTGACATTGCTTCCTTTTGACTTCTCTGCGCATTTGTCTGAGACAAGGGTTATAGTGATTTTCTACCATTGGAGAACAAAAAAACTTTAGTGATTTGCAAACTTGAAGCTGTGAAAGACCAACTAAATCTTTTCTACAGTGAGGGATTCAATTCAAAAGTCTATTTGAGCTTCATCAGAGATTGTATGTTCATTTTTTTATCAATTTGCAATAAGGGAAAGGGCTTGATCATTTGGACGCCGTCTTTCCTCACCTGCTTGCATCAAATAAGAGGTCGTACCATTTCTTCAGAGGGTCGTACTTCTCCTTGGAAGGCGTGTATCATTCTGGCATAGGCGTGTGAAGTAGTTGGGAAAAATGCCTTTCTTTTGGGCCTTTTCTTGTCACCATCTTGGACGCCTTGATCTCTCAGGGCCTTTGATACAGTTTCTGCGTGGGAGAAATCCAAATCTAGAGGTAGGCATTGGTTTTCACCAAATTCAGCATTTCTTGCCTGGCATGTACATATCTACTTAATTTTATTAATCTCGAGGTTTCCAAGTATGTCTATTATTTGCAATCTATTTGTAGCAGTTGCTTAATACTTAATACAATGGCAGTTTCTATATTATTGCTTTGATTTAAGTTTTAGCACCATTTTATGCTTGGCGCACTTCTATATTTGTTTAAAATTCATCAAAACCTTCAAAAACACAAAACAAGTCAGTTTAAGCATCAGTGGTTGAGTTGGAGCCAATTGGGTTCTTCACAGTGGTATCAGAGCTTTGACCCTACCATCCTGGAGGGTTAGAAACACATATGCGGCCTCATCAAGTTGGATATAACAGGTATTACTCATGCAGGAGACTTGGAATTCAGAGAAACCCGTTTGAGGAGATACCTTTAGACCAACAGTTTGAAGAGATACCATTTGAAATCATGGGAGATAGGGAAGAGGTTGATCCACCTAGAAACCATGGAAACAATGAGGACAGAGAAGCCAGAGGCGTTTTGAGGGGTCTTGTAGCTGGACAGGAACAAGTAGCAAATGTATTACAACAGCTTTCTACAACAATTCAGCAGATGACTATTCCTAGAAGACTGAATCAGAACAGGAAGAGGAGGGTAGTATTGATGGAGCCCCATGGATGAGGGTGACTCTAGCATGCACCTATGACAGGCCTACACACCCTACCTTTGTGAGGAATGAGGCTGGAGAGGGAAACGGGAATGAGGAGGAAGGTGATGTGATATTTGGAGATAATGTTATGACACTACATGATGAGTGGGATGCTTTACCACAGAGAGTTAAGGATCACCTTAACTTTGACAGGTTTATGATCCAAAAGAGAGAACACAACAAAAACAGGACTAATAGGAGACCAAGAAACAAAAACAATGATCTTAGACATGCAACCAACAAGCTCACACTCTCTACTTTTGATGGCAGTGGTCGAGTTACTGCTAGAGCTTGGGTTAGCAAGTTAGACACATTCTTGACCCTACGTCCAATGGCAGAAGAAGACACCATTAAGTTCTCAGCTTTACATTTGGATGGGGTAGCCCATGACTGGTGGCACCACAGGATGGTTAACTTGTAGCATGACCGTATTACTACTTATCGGGAGTTCACTGACAGATTAGTTGAGCGTTTTGACAAACGAGATCCAGAGTTATACTTCAGAGATCTAGCTCAGTTGAAACAAATGGGTAGTTTGGAATCATATGTTGGTGAGTTTCAAAAAATCTCGGTCATGGTTACAGGTATTCCAAAGAAGAGGCTGGTCATTCTATTTGTAGAGGGTCTTTATGAGCCAATGAAGGGTTGGATCAAGGCTTTTGATCCCCCTACCTTGCAAGAGGCTATGAGGAAAGCTCGTAGCATGGAACTTACAACTCCACATAGTAAGTTTGAATCAAAACCGTCTCCATCCTATAATAACAACAAATCAGATCCAAAGAAATCAGACAATGTTGCTCAAAAGAAAAAATTTGCAGCACCTTTGGATAGGGAAACAATCAATGATTTGCGTAGGAGGAAGCTATGTTTTTATTGCAAGGGTCCTTATGACCTAAACCACGATTGTCCTCTTAAGCCTAAAGGTCAAAATAGGCATATGGAGTGGTTTTATGAGGGAGAAAACATGATTGAATTATCAGACCAACAAGCTGATCAAGATGATTCAGGGACTGAAAATTCAAAAATTGAAGTTGAAGTTGAAGGAGAAATGGAGCTACAGGAAGCTCACATGTCTAGAATGCAAAAAGAAGGCTCCTTTAGGTTGCGTGGACTCTTGGCTGGTCAAAGAGTCATATCTTTGCTTGACACAGATGCAACTCACAACTTCATTGATTCACGGTTAATGGAGAAACGTGGAATTCAAACTCAAGAGTTTGAAGGGATTAGAGTAAAAGTTGTTGATGGTGCCCATGAAACTCAATAACTATGAGTTTAAAACAGATTTTTATGTTGTTAATATGGGAGGCATTGATATAGTCTTTGGCATGAAGTGGCTTCATGCAATTGAAGAATTTACACTCAACCTTAGAGACATGGAAATGAAATTCAAGGTTGATGGGACTAATTATGTACTAAAAGCCATTAAGGACAACAACTTGAAGGTAATCACTCTCAGAAGAATGGAGAGGTTTATTAAACATGACATTGTAGAGTGGGCAACAGAGTGTAAGATGATGCCTTCATATGAGGAGCAGCACAAAACACCCTACCATCTAGATGTTCAGGAGCTCAGAGTGAAGCACACGAAGATATTCAGTGATATACCTCATGGTAGACCTCCTGATAGAGGCATAGAGCACATTATTGAGTTGGAGGGCACCAAGCCCATCATGATTACACCTTACCGACACCCAAAGTGTTTGAAGGATGAGATTGAGAAAACCATCAAAGAATTGCTTGCTATGGGACACATAAGGCTAAGTAAGTCTCCTTTCGCTTCATCAATTGTTTTGGTGAAGAAGAAAGATGGTACACTCAGAATGTGCATTGACTATAGGATGTTGAACAAGAAAACCATTACAAATAGGTATCCCATTCATCGCATCGACAAGTTGATAGATGAGCTACATGGTGCTTGTTACTTCTCTAAGATTGACTTGAGGAAAGGGTATCATCATATCAGAGTCAGAGAATAGGATGTAGAGAAGACTGCTTTCCATTGCCATTGTAGACATGATTTTTTGATTATGCCCTTTGGCTTAACCAATGCACTAGCTACTTTTCAATCCACCATGAACAGGGCTTTCCACTCTCAGTTGAGGAGATATGTTCTGGTTTTCTTTGACGATATTTTGGTTTACAACAGATCTTGGGAGGAGCACATGGTTCACCTGGATACTGTTTTGGGCATACTTGACAGGGAGTCCTTGTACGCCAAGGAGTCCAAGTGTGCATTGGGCATGGCAGAGCTTCTTTATTTGGGTCACATCATTAGTGGAGATGGAGTTTGCATGGATCCTAATAAGGTTCGTACCATTATAGATTGGCCTACTCTTGAGATTTTGACACAACTCGGGGGATTTGTGGGGTTATGCACCTTCTATCATCGGTTTGCCAGTGGATTCTTGTGGCATGCTATGCCACTTACAGATTTGACTAAGAAGGGAGCATTTGTTTAGACACCTCAGGCACAGGAGTGTTTCGAGAAATTCAAACACTTGATGACTACATGCCCAGTTCTAGCTTTGCAGATTTCACTAAACCTTTTGAGCTTCATTGTGATGTGTGTGGAGAGGGTATTGGTGCAGTGATTATGCAAGATCGTCATCCAATAGCTTTCGAGAGCAGGAAGCTAAGGGGTCTTGAGAGGAGCTACAACATCTACGAGAAGGAAATGTTGGCCATCATGCATGCAATGGCCAAGTTCAGGCTGTCTCTAGTTGGCAGTAAGTTTTGCGTCAAAACTAATCATAACAGCTTGAAGCATTTCCTTGGACAGTGGGGTTTGAATGAACATCAATAGAAATGGGTCAGCAAGTTACATTCTTATGGTTTTGATATCTCCTATGTCAAAGGGACTCAGAACGTTGTTGTTGATGCTTTATCTTGTTGTCCCCATTTGAGCTCCATGGCAGAGATCGCGGAGGATTGGAGTCACTTGATTGTAGCAGAGTATGCCAAGAATCCATGGGCTTCTGGCATTATTGATGGGACAATACAAGACAATAGGTACTCTCTTGTGAATGACCTCATCATTTACAAAGAGAGAATATTCTTAGTCCCAGGTTTAGATGTGTGGAATAGGGTGTTGAGGACTTTCCATGATTCACCTATGGCTGGTCATCCCGGATACTTTAAGACCTACAGGCAGGTATGGGATAGATTCACTTGGAAGGGTCTCAAATTTGATGTTCTTCAATATGTCAGGGAGTGCTCTATTTGTCAACAGAACAAACAAGAGCATACTTACCCTGTTGGGTTACTTCAACCGCTTCCTATTCCTAAGAAGAAGTGGGAATACTTGTCTATGGACTTTATTACGAGCTTGCCAAAAGCTGAGGGAAGAGACAGCATTATGTGGTAGTTGATCGGTTGACTAAGTATGCACATTTCTTCCCGATCACCACTACCTATTCAGCTACACAAGTAGTGGATCTATTCTTTCGTGAGGTATTCAGATTGCATGGGTTACCTCGGAGTATTGTCAGCAATAGAGACAGTAGGCTCATGGGTAACCTCTGGCAAGAGTTACTCCGACTATGTGGGACAAAGCTTACTCTAAGCACTAGCTACCACCCACAGACTGATGGGTAGACAAAGATTGTCAACAAGTGGGTGGAGGGATACCTACGAAACTACATTTCGGGGCAGCAAAAGGCTTGGGTGAAGTGGTTGCATCTTTGTGAGTATTGCTACAATTCCACTCACCATATGTCTATCCAGATGACACCTTTCAAAGCATTGTATGGCTATGATGTCCTAGTTTCCTCGATTTATTGCTGAGTGATTATAGAGTACCAAGTGTTGGAGATCTGTTATAGGAGAACTAGGATATCATGAGAGCCCTTCGTGAGAACATTCAGAAGGCTCAGAATCAGCAAAAGCAATATGTTGATCAGAGGAGGGTTGAGCGACCTTTTGATATCGGAGATATGGTGTATTTGATGTTGCAGCTCTACAAGTAGTCCACTCTTAGGAAGAGGGACACAAAGAAACTCAAGCCACTATTATGGGCCATTCAGGATTGTCAGGTGAGTTGGCGACGTGGCTTATGAGTTAGACTTACCAGCAGACAGTAGGGTGCACAATGTGTTCCATGTGTCACACCTCAAGAAGGCGTTGGGACAACATATAGTTCCCTCTTCAGACTTACCACCCCTGGATGATGAAGGGAAGTTGATTTTAGTACCTGAGGCCATCTTGGATTCTAGAGAGTGTCATCTTCGGAGGCAGGTTATCAGGGAATATTTGGTTAAGTGGAGAGATTTGTCGGCAGAGGATGCTACTTGGGAGAGTGAGAGGATATTACAACATCTAGCTTTGAGTTTGCTTGAGGGCAAGCAAATTCGTGGTGGGCAGACTATAATGCCTCCACTCTAGTCAGTGTCAGTAGTAGATGGGTTAGCTTATTATTTGGATCCTCGTAGGCTAAAGTGTGTGGTTAGGGGATCTCAATGGCAGATGATGGTGGATATTGTCATTTACACCCCTTCAGTTCAGTGTTGGGCTCAGTGCAAGCCTTTGCAGTTCAGTGTTTGCCAGCTTCTGACGACACATCAAAACACTGACAATTGAGGGAGATACTAATATTTTAGTGGTTAAGTTATTTATTTGACTTATGGAAATATTATAAAGTTATAATTTGACTTTATAATTAAAAGCCACTTAAAATATTATAAAGTGATGACTTAAATGTTATAAAGTGGAAATTAAATCATTTAAGTCATGGAAAGGTGCGCCCAAGTTATAAAGTGAGTTAAAAACATTATTAAAGTAACTTTAATACATTTAAATGTATTAAAATGCCAAAGTCGTACTTTTCTTGGGAATTGTGCTTTTTGGGGATATAAGGAAAAAGGAAGACAATTCGACCTCATTCATTGATGATTATTTGGCATTGCTTCCTTTTGAATTCTCTGTGCATTTTTCTAAGACAAGGGTTACTATGATTTTCTACTGTTGGAGAATGAGAAATCTTCAATGATTTGCAAACTT
Organism: Sequoia sempervirens; assembly: GCA_007258455.2. Lineage (NCBI taxonomy): Eukaryota > Viridiplantae > Streptophyta > Pinopsida > Cupressales > Cupressaceae > Sequoia > Sequoia sempervirens. Next base: position 438,362,313 of record VDFB02000017.1, on the reverse strand, counting down.
GAAGCTGTGAAAGACTAACTAAATCTTTGCTATAGTGAGGGCTTCAATTCAGAAGTCTATTTGAGCTTCATCAGAGATTGTATGTTTAGTTTTTTATCAATTTGCAATAAGGGAAAGGGCTTGATCATTTGGATGCCATCTTTCCTCACCAGCTTGTATCAAATAAGAGGCCATACCATTTCTTCAGAGGGTTGTACTTCTCCTTGGAAGGCGTGTATCATTCTGGCATAGGCGTGTGAAGCAATTGGGAAAAATGCCTTTCTTTTGGGCCTTTCTTGACACCATCTTGGACACCTTGATCTCTCTCTCAAAGCCTTTGATACAATTTTTGTGTGGGAGAAATCCAAATCTAGAGGTGGGTGTTGCTTTTCACCAGATTCAACATTTCTTGCTTGGCATGTACAGATCTACTTTATTTAATTAATTTGGAGGTTTTCAAGTATGTCTATTGTTTGCAATCTATCTGTAGTAGTTGCTTAATACTTAATACAATGGCAGTTTCCATATTATTGCTTTGATTTAAGTTTTAGCATCATTTTATTCTTGGCGCACTTCTATATTTCTTGTTTAAAGTTCATCAAAAGCTTCAAAATCACAAAACAAGTCAGTTTAAGCATCAGTGGTTGAGTTAGAGCCAGTTGGGTTCTTCACAGAATTGACCTTGTCAAAGGTCAAAGTTTGGGTTTCTACCAATAGATTTGGAGACTCCACAAAAGTCACAAAGGAGGGTGACAAGCTGTTGATAACCAAAGCAACCATATCCTTATCGTCTAGTGGTTTGTTGACTATGGTGAGATGATCTCTAAGATCTTTGATTTTGAGAAGATGCTTTGATAAAGACCCCCATCATGCAATTTGGTAGAAAATAACAAATTCTTCAAATATAAGACTTCAACTGTTTTTGGAGACTTGATATTTTGAACTATTCCATAAGTCTTGTGCAAATGTAGCACTTCGGATTTCAAGGATTGAATCCTCTAATCCTAACAACTTGAAAATCAATAGGGCTTCCCTATATATTTGTCAAAGTCGCTTGGATAAGTACTAGGCCTAGTTTTTATGCCTAACAAGATTCTACCACATTCTTGATACTCAACGATAGCTAGTATTTTGTGACACTTGATTGTATAACTTTTCTCGGTAAATCTTTGTGCTTTAAGTAATACTAGATTCTATTTATTTTTAATTTTTCTAGCAAACTTAGAAAATGAACTTTTCTCAAGAAAACTCGAATATTGGAAACCCCTTTAAAAATGACCTCCAAAAAATCCATCCCCAAAACATCCCACTATTGTAATAAACATCCCTATTTCCTTTTTGTTCATTTTTTCCAACTAAAATTAAGATACAATGCAATGTCCTTATCACTTTTTGATCACCCAATTCCCAAGATGGGGAAGGTGAGAACATAGGGTGTATAGGACTACACAACTATCTAGAATTCAACAACTTAAAAGGAAACACACTAGACAGCAAGCCAACCAATCTCACTTCTTCAATGGAGTGTGCTATGCAATAATTGGAAAGGAAAACACTTCGATGCTTATTTAGTGGAGTGTGCAATTACAATGAATACAGGAACTTCACGCTTATTCAATGGAGTGCAATTACAAAGCACAAAAAAATCATTTATTCAATGGGATGAGAAAATACCAAACTTCCACTTGTTCAGTGGGGTAAACATATTACAGTACTTACACTTATTCAATGGGGTGAGCATAACATTTTCATTTATTCAATGTGGTGAGAAAATACATTAAGAGCAAAGATGAAACCACTAGCGGTACTACAATTATTACAATACATCACAGGGTATTACAGTACAGCAATGCATTACAAAATCATTAGAGAACATTATCTTGCTGATTTATGCTAATAAAAAGTTCTGATCACAAATCTTAACTATTGCAACAACCTAGAAGGAGACAAATAACGTAGATAACAAAATACTCAAGTACCCAACAAAGGTATACCCCAGATAGATGATGTTAGAATGCTGATTGCAGGTCTGATATCACTCATTTTTGCTGATAAACTATCAAATCAAAATTGAACACACACTGAGAGCACACTGAAAACTGTTGATTCCTAAAATTTGACTGACACTAAAAAATTATAAGATCCTCCAAAAACTAGAATTTGCATTGTAACTCCTACAAATCCAAAACCCATCTCAAACATCCTAAAACTGTATACATGAAATATAATTTAAAGTATAAGGAAGCAAATATCTATATGTAAATGTCACTTTTACTTAAATGTTTATTTTAATTATGGCCTACCAATATGGTGTGGCCTTTTAAATTCCACCAAACCATTTGAAAAAACCCCAAAAGGAGTAGTGATTCAATTTGAAAACTCACATGCCTTCCCTTTGCATCCGGTACAACTTCCTTATAACCTTCCTTAAACTGTACGATTAGCAAAAAATATAACTTCTAACAACAGCAAACTGTAGGGAACAAATGAAATTTAACCTTTATTTTATGCATCCTTAGTTGGTACGGCTTGAATAGGGAAGTACAACTGGCATAGAAGTGTATGACTGAAATATTCCCCATTAATTTTTTCCAAAATTAGACACACAAACCAGCAACAAGTCACTGATTAGTGTTAGCTCCAAATGCAAATCAACATGGAAAGTAACTCTAACCAAGAATGTTCACCAAGATCCCAATGTGGGCGAGGTGATAGCATATGGTCAGAGGATCATTAGGAATAATCTGAACTGGAATTACAATTCATCTGCTAATGCAGGCATCCACAAGCGGTGGGGATTCTCCACTTATTCAGTGGGTGAGATTATTACAATTATTATAGGCGGCAAGCCAGCCATTTAAATCCTCACTTCCACTTATTTTTGTGGGGGGAATTCAGTCCTCACAACCACTTATTATCATGGGGGGAAACAACATGAATAAAGATGATTATTTAAAAGTTCAACCACTCAATTGTGGTAGTAAAAACAAATATAAAGTGCAACAACTAAACTATCAGCTGTTAGTACTACTAACAAGCTTTACAATTAATGAATTAAGCTGCAAATGAGAATGATATGCTTCCAAAAACACTCAATGGTTAGAGTAATACTTCCTCTAACATTTACAATGCCAAAATGATATAGAAAAAAACTCAGAACAGCACTAAAACAATTTCTAACTAATCTGATCAGAAACATGAAATACAGAAAATCAGATCAGCAAGGTGAGAATTCACCATTATGGACGTATCTTGGTCAATTCAGCTCTGAAAGCTCTCATACCACAGCCAAGCAACAACAAAGAGCTAGGTGTCCATACTCCAACAGAGAAATGAGCTAGAAATAGTTGAAAACAAAAGACATGCATCCCAAGGAAGTCACAAGAAGGTACGACTTCCTTGAATAAGTTGACCTCTAGAAAAATCAATACTCAAAAATAAAATCCCAAAATTTGCAATAAGGGTTGCCCCACACAGAGATACAGCTTGGATGAATACCTAGAATGAATTAAAAATTTGTGACAAAGCTATGAATAGAAAATAGCTTCAGCCATGTCATAACCAGCAACTCAAAAACAGGCTATACATCAGCAACGTGTTCGAAATATCAGAAAATGAAGCTTTGTTTGCACCTCTAAATGAAGTACAGTCTCATATCTCCACCTAGGAAGCCATAGTTTCAAGCCTAAAGGATGGAATGAATTTGCTAAGCTTCCCCATAGCTAGGTTCTAGATTCAGTCCAGCAACATAACTTTGCTTTCCAAAACATAATCAACTCTTCAAACAACAGCAATATATAAGTTTCAATTGGAAAATGAAACACTTCAAATCCCAAGAAGTCGAATCACTTCAACTTCCAAGAGGGACGCCACCTTTAAGCATTTACTTTTTTGAAATAATAAAACATTATTCAACTTCTCCTTTAGGTGTCCATTTCCATATTGCAACAATAAAGCATTTATTTAAATCATTAAATGCTCAACATGACCCCTTAATGACCCCTCTTTAAAACAACATAAAGTTATTAAGCCTAGGCATGGGGTGCAACTAAAAAACATGAAATTGACTAAGTATACAACTCAGTCCATGGAGATAACCAAAACCAATGCCAATATTGAAACTGATGGATAGCAAGATGACTTGAGCTAAACTGTTGATGATGCCACTGCCAAAATTAGACTTGCCAAAATAGCCAACTGCCATAAATAGTAAGTTCACATCAAAACCAATAGAAAGCCAAACTGAACAACTGAACTGGAAAGGATTGAACTACTACAAGACATATACTACTAAAAGATAGACTTACTAAAAATAGCAAACAACTATAAATAGTAAGTTTGCACAACATCCCCTAAACACCAACTGAGCAATATCACGACTTACTATAAATAGTAAGTGTTTCCAAATATCATTTGAGCACAAACCGGGCAACCATCATGACTTACTATAAATAGTAAGCGCCCAGAAAGGTTGACAGATTTAGATACTTGTCACACCACCCTGGAGGTCTCTGAAAACCCAGAAAAATCCAGAAACCTTTTACATGCAAACCCTAAAAAAAATATCTGAAAGAGGAAACCCTAATTTTCTGCTTCAACTTAGCCTACGAATTTCCGGAAATAGGCTAAATCCAAATGAAGAGCATAGGGCTAAAATGGGGACATTACAATGACCTACAATAGGAGAGGTATGACCAATAGTAAATCCTCTCAATCACGCCTTCAAAACTACATAAAAAGCTCTTCACAAATAGCACCAAAAATATTAGGCAATCAAAACATATTAAACTAAACTATTTTCAACAATCAATTGGAAACTTCACTTGCAGGGGTATTGGTGATTCCTAGATGAAATCACTCTAACCAACTAGGGGGGGTTTTGTCCTGAAAACTAGTACTTTAAAGAGGTTTTCATCCTCAAGAAAACTAGAGATGAGCATAGGTTATCACTGTAACAAATGCAATATCATAACATGGCTAACCTCTCAAACGAGTTGTCAATCCCTTTTTATAACATCATGGGGGGAGAATAATAATTCAATTTTTCCTCCACAAACTCACTTTTCAAAATAAATAATAATTCATCATATGTAAAAAGACCCCCTTGTGCCTAGGCGTCCCCCTTGGTGGCATAACTTACAATGCATTTTAATAAATAATTACACTTAGCTGCCTTTTTTATATTTTCATCTTTAGACAACTTAAGTAATAATTATTTCAATAAATCACTCAAGTTGCAAAAAGTATTGAAATGAGACAAATGTGCAATTGTGATCATACCAATATGCCATTGAGGACTTAGGATGATGAACCGAAGCAACTTGGCAACTGTCTAAAAAAAGCATGCTTCTCCAAGAAGTTTGGAGAGCTCCCAAAAGGCTAAAATCACATTTTCAAAGCATCATGAGGTTTACCAAGACCATCTGAACTCATTGTCATTAAAAACCACTACTTAACCAATTTTGTGCTCTCCAAGAAGTTTAGAGTTTTCGCTTGCTCACCAATTAACCTACATGAAAACTCAGAAAATAGACTAATTGTTCACAAACTAAATATGCTTAAAAAGGGAACATTACACCTATCCCCTACCATCCCCATCTTGAAAAATTGGTGGAACATAGTTAAAAAGATGACATGGGCATAGTAGAGAGATCATCTAAAATAAAACGTTTTTTTATTTTATTGTATTTTTTAATTGAAAAAAGTGCTTCATACAAAACTTCCAAGGAACAAAAAGCTCTATCATCTGAGCATAATTCTTAACAAGATGATTCTTTCCATATATATGCAAAGAAAGCAAGCACTTGAGCCTGTGCCACAGTAGGAATGGACTTCATATCTCTTAGGAACCACTCAAACTTAGCTTGTACAATCAAAGCCAACTCTTGTCTAGAGAACCTCAACTTCCTCATATTAAGAGGCTAGATATCCTCTTGAAAGATGGCATGGCATCTTGACCTCCACATAAAATTTATTGCTGCCAACCAAGTTGTGTGCCATAAACCCAACCCTTGTAGTTGCCCTGGACCCTCCAAGAATTCCCTAAAAGAGGTCTCTTCCAAGAGAGAGGAGCAATAAAAAGGAAGTTGAATTCATCTTGTTGTTTCTTCTTTCCCACATATAGTGCAAAATGCATCTGCAAATCCAATCTTGGTCAACCTTGATTCGACAACTAAACCTTGGTGTATTACTAACCATCCCATCACCTTATGTTTGAAGGATGCCTTGTTTCCAAATAATTTGATAGCATTGTTTCCATCTCACATTAGGGTCTTGGACCTGCCATTGTTTGTTCAATTTAAGGGCAATGGAATTGCAGTTGCAAACTTGATTATAAAATTCCTTTGGTTTATAGTTGAGGAGGGTTTTTCCTATATTCCACCTCCAGTCCCTCCAATATGGGCCAACACTTTGTAAATGCATTTTGAAGATAGTGCTCAGGAATGTTATTACATAGTTCTGAAAATGTCGATTTGTCTGTTGGGGTCAAAACTTGAGCCCCCAAGATTTCCATTTCTGTCTCTCATCCTTCCAAGGTCCTCCCAATAGAACAAGCCCTTCCTTGCCAGTCTTTTGCCTACGAAGAAAGGTTGAACCCAAGTTGTCCACATTGCAAGTTAAAGGTCCAAGTAGGATGTGCAGCTAAGTCCCAAGCTGTCAATGGAGAAAACTTGAGAGTATCTGTTAAGCAGCCCATATTCTCTTAAGCGGTGTTGATTCAGCAATCATAAAAGCACTAGCATTACCAATTATGTCACACATTTGGAAGGGTCCCTTGATCTTATGGATATGGTGTGCATTAAGGATTCTAATTAACTTTCTAAATCCTACAAAGTAA
>VDFB02000017.1:438313883-438355396 GCA_007258455.2 Sequoia sempervirens | reverse complement strand
AAAGTATGTTAAGTAATCGCATCATTAATTTTTTATTTTTAGTTTTTATTTAATTAGTTGGAAACTGTCCATCCTTTTCAACATGATACGTATACATTCACTGAAATTTTCTTCTATCTGTCCACTCTTTTTCCAACAAAGCATGTTAAATAATCACATAATTATTCTTTTAATTTTTGTATTTAATTAATTAGTTGGAAACTAACTTACTCTATTTCTAAAATTTCTTGCAAATTTAAGAAAGAACACGAGCTCTTTCTCACATGGTGATTTGTATTATCTCTATTGAAACCATACTTCCCTTATATCCATTCGTTTCAACCATGTAACATCCTTGTCTAGTTTGTTCTTACATCTCACCAAATACTCAATGTGTTCTTTTCCTTTGGTTTGCTTGGTCACCCTTTGTTGTAGTACCTTCTCGATTTCTTCTTTGGGCTGTTCTGGAGTGTGTTTCTTTCTAATCAAGACCCTCTTCTTCAATCTGTCCTCCATCCCCTTCTCCATGATAAGTGTATAGATCAACAACATTGAAAATAGGAGTTCTCATGCCCTTAGGTAACTCAATCTTATATGTTCTTGCCGAAATTCTCTTCACCGACCTACAAGGTTCAATCTTTTTCCAACAAAACTTGTTAAGTAGTTACGGATAAAAATAAGTTAAAATCGAAACCGTAATTCCCCTACAGACTTGGAAATAATTACAGTTTCCACTCTCAACTATGGTTGAATATAAGGACTATCGAAGAAATAGCTCGTAAGAAGGTACCATGGATAATTGTTTGATTTACAACGCTTTATCTCTAGAAGCAGATCATATCTGCAAAAGCATTTAATAATACAAATGACCGCCTTGTCATGAACAGTGCAAACAACTCTCGCAGCACATGATACAACCGGAGGAATGGCTACCAAAATTTCTGAGGCTGCAGCGATAGCTAAATTTGGCATAGATGTTTACATTGTTCAAGTGAGCAGTCTTTCAAAATTTGAATGCATAGAAAAATACTGGTTTTTGCATTACCATTTAGAACATAGCAGTAATGTTGATGTGGTGTGGTGTGATTACAGGCAGGGACTGATCACTCGTGGAAGGCCCTAAAAGGTGAGCTCCCTAAAACAGAAGAGGACAATTGGATTGGAACAATTGTGAGGAGCTCCCGATCTGTCTCAGTCGAAATAGAAATGTCCAACGTTTAGAGCTGGCATGCACACAGTGGAATTTAAGAAATTTGTTTTAATTGTTTTCTGGCATATGCAAATGTCCTTTCTTTCACATTCAATGCATTTCGTACATAAACGTGTTCAACTAGATTTATATCAGTGATAATACAAACATTTCTATTATGGGAGCCACATTTTGTTATTGCCACTTCTCTATTTAGGGAGAGGGGCCTATACTGGGCCACCCTAACTTTAAGTGTTTCTTAAAGTTTTACATGAAAATTTCAAATCATTCCCAAATTTGTACAATAGTTTATTTGACAAGTTTTCTACTTATAAAAATTGGTTTCAAGGCCACATCATCAAATATGATGCCACATTCACATGTTTTTTTGTCAAGGTATCCAAAAAGACCCAAAAAAAAAATGTGAGACTAATAATGGGTCACTAAGTTATTTATTATTAGTGCACTGATGTGACATCACATGATTTGTCAGTTTGCATACTTTATGGATAAAAGTGTTTTGCAATTGAATATTAAGTGTGTAAGTTTATTGGATATTAAGCCTACCCACTATGGGTCCCACTTAGGCCTACTTCTATACCCACCATTGGACCCCTACCCATTATGGGCCCCTTTCCCTTATAGCAAGGGCTCTTTTGTGGTTCTTTTCGGTTCTTATTACTAGGTAGTGCTACCTATGTAATGCATTAGCATAAAATCTTCATTTTATTTGAACTTTATCTCAATTTAAAATGTTTAATTTTTTAAAAATAGGTTATTTTTATGTGAGATTGAATTTGGTGTATAAGATTCTTATTATAGAAATCTATAAGGAATTGTTTTTCCTTTTATTTTACATATTCATCTTTTGACCTTATCAAAGGGATGGTAGTCAAAGAAATTCCATACTACATAACAATGAGAGAACTTGGGGTAAAAATGGTAAACTACCATGCATCTATTTTTGGAGCACATTCATCCACAAAAGTGTGAAATTTGATGATCGAATGCATGCCACTGATAAGTTTGGACATAGAAAAAAAAATAATAATAATATTTTTATTGTTAAAACATCAAAATGACATTTATGGTAAGGGGGATATGAGGCGTAGTTAATTGTTGTGGATAGTCATTATATTTTGATAGTGGTCTTTGCATAGTTAAAGTTTAAATAAATAAATAAATAAATTATGAAGCTAATAATGACATTACAAATTTATCTACTACATTTCTCACGTGGCATTTTTGTTTTAAAATTTTACTCAATAAAACTTTGTAATTTATAAAAAAAATATAAATTTCATTCAAAAACATAATTACAAAATTATATGAAATGAGTATGTAGATTGTTACGGAGGTTCTTTCTATTAGAATTGAATAAAAAATAAGTTTAATATGACATCAACAATTAAAAAGTTATAAAAAATGTGCATTCAAAGCAATGTCAAAAGTCACTACACAAGGTCGATTCTCACTACTCAAAGGTTGTTTTTTATTGAAAATAATTAAGAAAAGGGAAGGGCCATTGTCCCTATTGAAAGGGTGTTTTATTGAAAACAATTAAAAAAAGAGGAAGGCATGTGTCCTTGTTGAAAAGTTGTTTTTTGATTGAAAATAGTTTTAAAAGAGGGTCAACTATGTAAACCATTGCTAGGACCAATCGAGTAGAAGACATAAAAGGGTAGTGTGCAGCTAGAGCAAGATTAGGTGCATGTACAAGTGCAATGCAAGGATAGGTGTGGATAAAGTGTGGGGCCTCTAGGTAAGAAAAATTTAGCTAGGAACTTGGTCATGCTTGTAGTTACTTGTGAGTTACAAACTTTGACTCACCAAAGTTCACCCACAAGTAAGTGGGTGAGTTACTTAGTGCACATAGAAACTTGCATGTCCTTACTATCTTGGTGAGTTTCAATTTTTTTGATCTATGTAGGGGGTTTACGAGAAATAAAAACTAGTAAATCAATAATATAACCAATATTGATAATGACTAGATAGAGAAAAAGAAATAGTAGCACCAAATTGGTGTTAAATAAAGCAAATTAAATTATCTCAATTGCCATCATATAGCCTACAATTTTATTGCAAATTAAGTTTGTAACAATTGGAATGAATCAAGTGTTGGTAAAGGGAGGATTAACACCCTATTTGGAGAAACTTCATGGTAATGATCCCCAGGTAACGAACCTTTTTCTTTAAGGATGGAATGACAGAGTGCTTAAGCTTTATGGGACTCAGTTTGAGGTTAATGAAGAATTCATTGTTGGAATTACTGGCCTGGCTATGGACAACATGAAAGTTTTTAGGGACAAAAAGGAGGCGCAGACTGCAATGATTTTTTTTTCAAAGATGATGAAGAGAAGGATTTAAAGACTATTAAGAGTGGTGGATATCAACAAAGTTCCCTTAAGGCTTTATGGGGGGATGTAGCAGAGGAATTAATGTGCTACATTACCCTGGAAGGCCGTTTTTCGGTGGTGAATGCATATCATTTCATTCTGCTTAACCATTTTCAACATAAGAAGAGGGTTACTTTCCTATTTTATCTTCTTATGTCTCTTGACTCAGGTATCAAGGATCACAAGAAGAACCCGAAAAATCTCATATTGCATGTTGGGTTAATTCTCCTTATCTCTTATTATGCGAAAACTTTTGAGGTTCCCAAACCTATGGTTACCCCGAAGGGTAAACAACCCAAACTTGCATAAGGGTATGATATAGCCTATGAAGATGAACTAGTCAGCAAAAAGGCCAAGAGAAGGAAATTGATTTTGGAAAAAGAGGATGAGTTGAAGGATGATGTGGAATTTGTGCCTGATTATCTTGCTTCTCTAGAAGGGGGTCCACATTGCCCTCCCATGGGAAAGAAGAAAAAAGGGGAAGCTTGTGCTAGTGGAGGTTATTTAACTTGTAGTGAAGAAGCTGTTGATGTGGTGCTGAGTAGGGGTCCGGAGATGAAGAATGACCTATATGGGGAGGCCTTCTCGCCGCCCTCGGCTACCAAGAAGGACTTAAGGGAAGTGAGCGGGAAGAAAAGGGTTTTGCAGTCCGCGGGCCAAATTCTAGAGCAGGGCCATCCTCTCACAATTGTGGGTGACCTCTTTGTTGATGATTCCATGAGTGTTAAGCCAGTTTTGCAAGTGAAAGATAAGTATGGGGATGTTGTTGGTACTTTGGAGACCTAGGGTGTGGACTTGGAGAGGATTATGAAGAGAAAGGCAGTGGGAGAGGAAATTGCGAGCTCCATCCGCAAGCTTAAGTCTCCGACTATTGTGGAAAAAGGTAAGGATTCCCTTGCTAATAAGGATAGTATTAGCTCCTCCGAGGAGGAGGATGCCCTAGGGAAAGGGGTTTTTAATATTGATAGAGATGATTTGTCTAATGCGCTTGGTACTGTGTATGAGGGGTCCATTATTTTGTTTAAGCTCTTTAAGTGGTTTTTCCATGAACTCAATAAAATGAATGTCAGAGTCAGGGGAATGGTTAACAAGGCTGAGGGTTCTTTTGTACATAATCAGATATATGAGTTGTTTGACTCCTTAAATATTGTGGTGGACACTGTTGCAGAGGAAACCCTCAAAATGAAGCAAAATATGGAAGGAAGAATCCTCATTCTTGAGGAACAAATGGGGAAAATTTGGGATTTTGTGATGAGAGGTGGGGAGGGTCATAAAATTGTTGGTAGTTATGAGTCTATTGTTGTTACTTCTCCTGTGATTAGTGCTAAGAAGCGAAAAGATAATGAACATGATGTTGAGGGTGTTGTTGTTGGTAGGTAGATGGGGGAAGTTATTACTACTGGGAAGGGTGCTGAGAAAGGTAATTTTTTTATTTCAGAGGTAAATATAGATGGTCCTGGAGCACAGACTAGGAACAAAACTAAAGCTCAAGGCAGGGCATTTGGGAAGGAAATTTCTAATGTTTTTGATGATGCACATAAAGCTATAGACTACGACGTGGAGGCGGTAGACATTCTGAAAAGCATGTAGTGTTTTTGGTTGGTCCTCTGTTTTGGTTGTTTTTTTGCTAATGAGTCGTCGTTGTTGGGTTGTTTGTTGGCATAATGTTGTTATCTTTTTTCTCAGTTGTTTTCTATTGTAAAGGGTTTCGGGCCCCTTCAAAACCCGTTTTTTACCTCTAATAAAAAACAATTAGAATGAATCATGTTTATAGTGAGACTAGGAATTAGCAATAGAGAGTTTAAAAACGTGATCAACAAAATATAATCTAGTAGAGTTCAATACTATGAAATTGAAACAAAAGGAACCATAATGTTAGAATTTTTTGAAGAAAGTGAATAGATTGCAAAAGAAACTTTTGAAGATTTGTATCTTGTAAAGTGAAGAAATGGGTCTTTTACTATGAGGAATGAAGCTAATAATCTTCTCTAACATTATTTTCTTCAGCAAATGGAAGAGGTCTAAGTTGGGGGAGTTTTTGTTCATCTATGATGAATATATTTCTTTTACTAATTAGTTTTGAAATCACATATAATGGAGATAAATCTACTATCCCATCCTTATGTGTTCACCTTCAATTTATGTTTCTAATACATCATATTCATATTTGTCTTTGTCTTTCAACCTAAACAACATGAAGAGTGAAAGACTTAGTTTCTTTTATTAAAAAAAATTATTTGTCATATTCTAGAGCATTAGATGAAGAGTTGTATTACATTTAAAATGTTAGGATTAGGTGTCATACTCTTAGTATGTCTTAATGTCTAAATTCTTATTTTATTTTATATTATTTATATGTTCATAGATGAGAAAATTTGTGGTATGTAAAATGCTTTAAGAGTATCTATGACATTGTAAGATGTACAAGAGATTCAATGACGTGCACAAAAGCATACAAGGAGTTATAGAGTGGAATATGATTATTTACCAACATATGGTGTGTAAGAATGATGTGTAAGAACATCTTTGCGAAAGGAGGAAAAATTTCAAATGGTATGCCCAAGTTTGTTGGGTGACTCATGACATGGGAATTACATTCTATTTTTGGGTTGTTGACCCATCATGTAAGGAGGGTATTGGAATTTGTGCCATGAATTTGGGCACTACATTTGTTTGTAGTTTGTTGGCTCATGGTTTCATGTTTAGGCTTGGTTATAAATTAGATGCCTGGGATGAAGATTGTAGTACTTGTGCTTGCAAGAAGATTTATGTTGTTGAAATATCTCCAAGCATAGTTGGTGCTTGGGCATAGGATTGCATACTATGAGATTGTATTGTAAGCCAGTGTTGATTATTGGAAAAAACATTGAGCATTATTTTGTTAAGTTTTTTCTCAAATTTTTCCTAGGGTTATATAATGTCATGGATTGTTTATATGTTGCATGTTATTACATGTGATGTATCTTCATAAATTTCAATTTATTTACTATTTATCTCTTCTAAAGATTAAGTGGGAAGTTGCTTAATTTTACTTAGCTTCTTTTCATTTGGTATCAAAATCTGAATAGCTTGTGAATTCCTTGGTTAGGGAAAAACATTTTTTGCTATTAATCTTTATTTGAATGGAAGTTGTGCATAAGAGATCTCATTTCAGGTGATAAATGGTGAATACATCACATTGGAAATTAATTTAATGACAAATTATAAGTTAAGGAAGCTTAAAATGGAGGATCTACTCATAGATCAACATCTATGATTATCGTTTCTTGAAATAAATTTGTGTTTATACATGAAGACTAGGTGAAGTTGGATTAGAAAGCTAAAAGCCTAGTTGGGCTTTGTTTGGAACATTAAGTGAACTTGAATGTATCAAGAGAGCCCACCATGGAGAGCTTGTAGAAAAGGTTGGGAAACGTGTACTAAGCTAATTCCTTGGTAAATAAATTTTTTTCTAAAAAAGAAGCTTATTCTTTGAGGATAGGTGATGGGGACTCTATTGCAAAGCATTTGAATGCATTCAACATTATTGTGGGTTAGTTGAAGTCCGTAGGCATGCAAATGGATGATAAGAATCAATGTATTACTCTATTGCAATATTTGGTAGATTCATTAAATAAATTGGTGATTGAAATTAGTAGTACTATTACCAAGTTGAAGCTTAAAGAAGTGGTGGGTTCTTTACTCTGATAGGATCTGAGACAAAAAACCGTCAAATTTCCTAAAAGATGCATTATTTGTTTGAGTTAGATCAAAAGAGAAAGGAAGTGAAAATAATAAGAATAAAGAGAGAAGATCCAAATCTAAAGGGAGATTTAAATCTCTCAATAAATCCAAATTATAGTGTTGAAATTGTGACAAGAAAAGCCATAAAAAAAAATTGTGAGAAGAATGATAATGGATTATATGATGGTTTAGATTTCAAGATTACTAAAAATAAAACTGGAGATGCGCTCATTGCAACCTTGGCTAGGCATACATGTGTGGATGCATGGATGATTGACTTTGAAGCTTCTCTCCACATGACTCCTCACAAGGAATGGTTTTTAGATTATGAGAGCCTTGATAGTGGAAAGATTTATCCTAGTGACAATAAATTTCTTAGTAATGCTAGACATGGTAGAGTCAAGATCAAATTTAGTGATGGGAGGATTAAAGGCCTCTTGAGATTTTTTCACATTCTTAGTTTAACACATAACCTATTATTTGTTAGTAAGATTAATGATGCAAGTATGTAGATAATATTTGGCAAGGAAGGTGTAAGACAATTTTTTGAGCTATGGTGCTTTTAAAGGGAGTTTTGGTTGGAATTATTTTCCACCTTGATGCTAATACCTACATTGAGTGTAATAGTTGAGTGGTACTTGCAACAAAGAGATTTGCAACATCTATACTTTTACTATCAAAGCTTGTGGCTAAAATATTTATAGTATCTAGTAGTGAAGACTTAGACATGTAGTTTGAGTTCCTAGGTAGGCTCTTACCTCAAAGAGCCATAAACTACCAACTAAGAAAACTATATTGTGGCATGAGCACATAGGCCTTCAAAAATAAAATAAAAAATTGTTGAGGGTTTTGTTGAATTATTTTTGGATTTTGACATGTTTTAACATTGTATATATGGAAGAAAAAATTGTATTCAATTTAATTTGTTCTATTCTAGATCTCTGGGGACTTTGGAATTATAGAATTGTTGATCAACCCCACAATAGTTCAAGGATCACCTAAAAAAAAATCTTCCACACAAGAGAGAAGTAGTGAGAATGCTATGAAACCAAAGAATTTATTAAATGTAAAATGAAATTGGCAGAATATATAATGAGGAAACCCTTGTTATAAAGATAAGGATGAAATCCTAGGACCTAATAAGATCATCACAAGTGTCTTAATCATATGATGACACAAAAATTAAATGACCTAAGTAAGCTTAAGTATGCAAGTGTGAATAGGACATAATAAGAAACTAGTTAGGTAATATACCATGTTCACACCAACACCCCACTTAAGTTTAACTTAGAGAGTATAATAAAATGGAAATATGCGTAGATTTTCGATGGGTGTATGGGTCTTGGATGCAAGTTCATGTTAGTTACCCATGCACAAAAAAAATTATCACAAAAAAGTAAAGGATAAAAACTCATGGGAAAAAACCCCTCTCCAAAAGAGAAAAGATGCAAAACAAAAATGTACTAGTGAAAGGAGAGGACGTAGCATGACCTCCCAAGGACTACAATCACAAACATACAACCAATGTTCTCCATATAGGAGAGAGAGAGAGAGTATTTATCCCTCCAATCATGTATGATATCATCCCCCCTTGGGAAGAAACAATACCAAGTATAGATCTAGGATGTCCTTACATGGAGGAAGAAAAACCATGGTGTATGATGATGCCTCTGATGTTTTCTCAAGTGTCACCATGTATGTATGAGAGTATTCCACAATCAAATTAGGTAAAATCCTAATAAATGAACATGGTGATAAACAAGAATCATGTGCAAATAGATGAAGAATGAGATAGAAAGAAAAAGATGGTGTGACAACAACAATGATGGGTCTATCATCAAAGAGGAGATGGATGTCCTCAAGTATGTATGAAATATGTAAAATGGGACTCACAAATCAAGCTTGTAATATATGTCAAGTATTCATACCAATGTACCAAATCTTAAGACTATAGTGTACTTGTTGCAAAGAATGACTCAAAACAACAATGGATCTCAATGTATGTCATCCAACTATACTAGTCATCACATGATAATGTGTCCACACAAGATGTCTAAATATGAACACTTGGAGATGAACCTATCAACCTTGGAATTTAATAATCCTCATCCTCATCCTCAAGATAGAAACTTGAAGATAAATACGATGAAGCCTCTGAATATGGATTAGGAGTCATAGAAGCCAAAGGATCAATGGATAAATCTAAGAATGGAAAGAGATGTGGATCTCCAAAGATATCAAAAATTTTAGTCCAAAGAGTGTGGGAAATTAATATGTGAGATAGAGCACATAGTGTTGAAATCAACATTGATACCAATCAATCCAAGGACATGAACATTCTCTATACCACATGTTTTATTTCAATTAGGTTGGTGCAGGAGCACTTGTTTGATTACTTGCCTCCATGAGGCCATTTGTAAATAGTTGCTTTATTTTGTGTATTGGGTCTTATAATAAGGTTTATCAAACCATTTTAAAGGTTTTTAAGTCTTAGGAAGTCATATTTTAAGTCATTTGTCAAACAATGTTTAAATTTGTTCCATATTATAAAATTGTAAAAGTTGCTCAAGAAAGTTGTCAAGCAACTTGTCAAAAAGTGTCATTAAGGTGTTTTGTCAATAAACTAATCAAAAGTTAGTTGAAAATAGTTGGCTTTGGTTGGAAATCTATAAAAAAACCCTCCAAAACTTGAATTGGGAGTTGGAGACATTATTTTTTGAAGTTTGATGAATGGCAACCTCAAATTTTGTGTGCATTTTTTGATTTTTACATTGTTTCCATGCTGAAGTTGTACTTTGTACGGCTTGGTATGGACACAAATAATGGATTATCATATATGGATGGAAATATCTCTATTTCTAGTTTCCAATTATTTTTATCTTATTGAATTTTATTGAGTTTTGTGGAAGATGTGACTATTTTGGTGATACTGCCCTATTGTAACAATATTGTGCAGAATTTACAGTCTAAAAAATGTGATGGTATGGATTGTAAAGTATATATTTTGGATCTGAAACCAATTGTATTTTTTTTCCATGTGAATCTACTTTCATTTGCTTCAATTCTTATCAAATTTCATTAAAATTTGAATAAGTTATGACCATTTTGTGAGGGCAAGTCTGAACCCTACCTAAGGTTTGCAGTTTTGGGAGAAATGCAATAACTTTCTTTTCCACCATTAGATCTTCATAAAAATTGGAAGAAATGTCCATAATTATGTTTTCTTCAATCTCACTGGAGCGATTGTCTTTATTATGTGTTTTTCGGATGTTATTAAAGACTGTTTGTTGCATTAAATTGTGGGTTGCCATAGTTATGTTTCCAATGTGATATAGAATGCCTAATAACATGTGTTATACAAAGATTGCTTTGAATTATTATTGAAGGTTTGTGAGATGTGTTGTTGAATCCTCCTAGCTCTGCATCATAGGTGTACCTAGTTCAAGGAAAAGTTCATAGAGATGTGGTAAGAGATGAATTCACTTGAGATGTTTCAAGATGTTGTCTTGCGAAGAATTATAGTTCCCTTTATTCAAGGTGATTAGAGAAGGATGAATTGAAAAAACCCATGATTATAGAGATTAAAATATGTGAAATTGAAACCTTCACAACATAAAATGATCCCATATTTTGTAAGATATCCAAAGCATAAGTCAAAATAAATAAAAAATGACTCAAACTAAAATAATGGGTACCTGGGGAAAAAAAACAAGTGAACAAATGCATAGTGCTTAGAACCAACCTTCCAATGCCTATTTGTTTGTGAAAAATTGACACTATATCTCCAAGTTATAGCCTTTTTCATAAAACTACTATTTTAGGACTAAAAAAAAAAGGTAGATCTTGGGTGTTGGTTAGCCATGTGACCAAGGGCTAACTCATTGAGAGCTGGTAGATGATGTAATCAACCTTCCATTGATAGTCATACTTAATCCTTTTTAAAATTTTAAAAAATATTTTTTTGAAAACTATACCAGACATGACATAGGTGAAGTATAGAGTAATATTCTTTGTTAGCTTTTGATTTTTGCAACAATAGTGGTTGGTATTATACAATGATTGTACACCAACCCTACAATTGTATAGAATTGTATGGATCCATATGATTGTACAACATTTTTTCCTCAATTTGTGCAAACCTAAGAAAATCCAATAAAATTCAGGTCCAAACCTTATTGTGTCATATGAATTTACTAAATTTGGTCCTTTTGAGCACAACCATGAGGTTTGTTTTACACCAAGATGCACCTAAATCAATGACCTAAGTAAGCTTAAATATGTAAGTGTGAATAAGACGCTATAAGAAACTAGTTAGGTAATGTACCAGGTTCACACCAACATAGATTTGATCCATAGTGATATTTTTGGTTCAATTAATGTATCTTAACTTGCAAAATATTTGCATTATGTTTTCTTCATTGATTGTTTCTCATGAGTATATTTTATTAGGCATAAAGTAGAGATCTTATATCGGTTCAAAGAGTTTAATATTCTTGTAGAGAACTAGACATGACAAAAGATCAAGGTGTTGAAAACAAACATTGATGGGGACTATTGCTCAACAAAGTGATAGATTATGCAAGGAAAAAAGAATTTTGTGGCATAAAACAACTCCATACACCTCTTAGTAGAATTCCCAATGGATCCAATTTAGATAATAAAAAAATATTAGAAAAAATGGTTAGTACAAGTTATTATCTTATTAAAAGATTTCCTATATCAACTCTTATTAGCGAACCCTACATGAGGTTTGTATGGGAATTAATCCCTTGCTTCATCATATTAGATTTTTTGGTTGCGAAACATATGTGTATGCTCCTAAGGAGAAGCCAAATTTGGACTTAAAAGTGGTAAAATGTATCTTCAAAAGGGATGAAAGCTTTGGAATAATATGATAAGAAAGATGATATATAGGTGGAATGTGATCTTTAGGGAGGTCATTTTTTCTTCAATTGAGCAATCAAAGGAGGATTCAATGTTATTTGTACAACTCTAGTGAAAATTTGGAAAGGTTGTGCATGAGGTTAAACTAAAGGTTTAGGTTGGACCAAATGAGGAGGATGATTCAAAGAGATTTGAGTGTTCATGAGAGGAAGAGCCTCCACCTTAAATTTTAAGGTCTACTATGAAGAGACAACCAATGAGGTTAGCTCACTTGATTTTAGATGTATATTTGTTTTTTCTACTTTCGTTGATGAGCCAAGAATTGTGAAGGAGACAATGAAGATGAATTACAATAATTATTAGAGGATGGTCATGGATGAGGAGATGGAAATACTATAGAAGGAAAACATAAGGGCTTGGTTCAGTTGTCCAAGGGAGGAAACCTATTATTGCAAATGTATTTTTTCAAAATAGTTTAGTTATGAGGGAAAGGTAGAGAAGCACAAAACCTGGCTACTAAGAAATATTCTCAAGTAGAGGCAATATATTTTGGTGAGACATTTTCTCCAATTGTAAAACTTGCATTTGTAAAAAAAATATTATTTTTTGTTTTGTTTGACCTTGAGGTTAAACAAATGGATGTGAAGAATTTTTTTTTTTATGGAGACCTAAAGAAAGAAATCTATATGGCATAATTAAAGTACTACACGGTAAAGGGTAATGATTAATTAGTTTGTAAGTTTAAAAAATATGTTTACGATCTCAAATATTATGATTCTTATATTTTGAGGTTGTGATTTATTAAATCCAAATTAGATGTTTGTGTTTATTACAAGCAATATGGTGATCATTTTATTGTTATCACTTTGTATATAGATGACATGTTGATTACTATTGTTAAGAATATGATAAAGGATTTGAAACCCCAACTTTTATTATAATTTGATATGAAGAATTTTGGAGTTGCTAAGTTTATTTTAAGAATGAAGATCAAAAGATATAGATCTAACATAAAACATTTGCTAAGTTAGAGTATGTTATCTATGTTTTGTAATGTTTAAGAATGATGGCTTGCAAACTAGTGAGTGTTTTTATTTTTGTGGGAATAATTTTCTAAGAGAAGTTTTCTTCCACTCCTAGTGAGATGAAGTACAAGTCGTGTATCTTATGTTAATTTAATTGGAAGCCTCAAGTATGGTATTAGAACTCAATTTTATATCGTAAAAATTCACCCGAGTCCCAACCCATTTCTATTTCTTGATTATATATAATTAGAAAAATTCCAAATGGGTCACCCATGCGTTGCAGTTTCCAAGTTTTCAAATGAATCCTAAGTGTTTGCACATTTTTTGGGGCCTTTATTCTCCTCAAGTGTTGGTATTTTAGGTAGAATTGATACCTATGGGCTAGGTCTCAATGTTATTGATTCCCTCGAAGCCCTAATCCCCACCATTATATGTTGTCTCACTCTTCATTATTTTCCCCATCAAGCCTTAGGTCCATAGGGGAATCCTAGATATTGGAATCAATGCATTTGGTGATGGATTTCCAAATTTCCTTGGAACCCCAAGGCCCTCATGTCCCCTATCAGTTTGTTCTTTCCTAGGTCCTAGGTCATCAAAGGGGCCCTAGACCTTGGAACCTAGTTCCAAGGTTTATGTCCCTCCTAACTTCTTGATCCTACCACTCCTCTTTTCCCCATTATTCCTAACTCCTATAGCCCTTCCTAGTACCCTAAACCTTCAAGGGTTCTAAGAAACTCTGGACCTCCTCCCATGGTTCTAATTCATATTTATTTTTTGAACCCCATTGTTCCTCCCATGTCCACCTGAGGCTTAAACTTCTAGAAGAATCCCAAACTTTAGCATCATCTCCCTACTACCAAGTCCTCCCCATGACCCACCTCTCATACTTAATTTCCTTTTCCCTATGTTCAATTCACTCCAAAGACCTAATCCCCACTCTACCCTAGTTCCTATTCCTCAATCCTTCTTCATGCCAAATCCCTATTACATCCCCAAGCTTGTGGCATGATCCTTCCCCTATCCTTTTTGCCTAAGTGCATGGTCTCTCCCAAGACCTGACCTCAAGACTTCCCTTTTTTATAGTGTATCATTCTAGTTCCCTCTTTGGTTCCTCTATCCTTCCACCCTTTGACTTCCGGCTCCTTTGTCCTTATAACCCTGAATTCCAATTCCTCCAACAAATTTTCCATAGGTCCTTTCAGACCTAATATTTTGGCACCTGGATTGCCTAAAAATTCTCAACTCAAGGAACTATTCCACCTACCTCCTCACAAAGATATTATGTTTCAACCACTGTAATTATGGTGCACATCCTCTAGGGGGTTTCTCCTACAAATCTCACTCTATCTATCATTCCCCAAGGTGCACCAAGAAAAATATTTCATTCATTCTAGGGACAAATTGTAGATCAAAATAGGAAATCTTCCCATACTTTCCTAGTAATACACATATTTGGGTCTAATTTCTTGCATGAATTATGGGAAATTAACTTGAAATGGATATAGATACCCTTGACCATGTGTTAATCAAAGGACTTGTCAAATTTAATGTGGATCCACATGCCCTTCCTTATGGTCACAAATTTTTTAGAGTTACCTACTACTTGGGAACCCTTGACCCTAGATGATTCTTGAAAAGGAAACTATAAAAGCCCAATATTTATTTCATTAAGGGTTGGTCATTCTTTTTTTCATAGAATCATAGTGCAAAGTGTTTTCTAGGATTTCAAATATGCTAGTTCATCCTATCATTCAAATAGTGTATTCTAAAATTTTCAGAGAGGTAGTTGATTGAAGAAAATATATGCAATCTCTTGTCTCCTTGTCTATTTATATGAATTTTAAAGAATTATGAGAAACAAGGTGTATTAGGTTCTTCCTTGTTTGTAGTTCCCCCTCGCCACATTTTTTGTGCAATTGCAATACAAATCTGATACATGTCACAAAATGTCAAGTCATTGCAAGTTGCTATTTGTAATGATCATTTTCTTGTTGCATATGAACATTTGCAAGTTTGGAGAAGGATTATTAAGTAGACTTGATTTATTTGTATCATACCTTTTCTATTATTTCTCATGTGTTTCTCTTATGATTGAAAGCAACTTTGTAACCTGCATAAGACACGTATCTTGAAAAAATGGCCCTCTATATGCTTAAAATGAAAAAAATCTTAAACTAATGGCTTATGAGTAGGAGATGGGTTTGTATGCATTTCATGATTTAGAGTTGTATCTAGGGATATATCCTTAGTGAGATTTAATAGTTTTTATATTGGAAAATCATGTCTATATCAGCTTAATAGATGTCATAATAGTGGGTAGTTTCGGTCTATGACGAAAATTGGGATCAAAGACTATATTTTGGTGCCACTATAATTTATTTATTATGTATATTTAGTTGAGACAAAAACCATGTTCATGTTACCTCTAGGAACACCCTTGTGGATCTAGCTAAATCTGAAGTGTAAGGGAGATCACTCACTCTTGTTCATTGGTCTTAAACCCTACATAGTTTATTTATGAAACTATTTTTTACCTTCTTGACAACATATCCTAGGCCTTGATGGTAATAAATGTTTTAGGATTGTGTAGCAACAATTTTGGGAACTAACATATACAATTGTCTACACTAGACTAGACATTACCCATGTATATCCCTAAGCAATTTTATGCTTGATCCTAATAGGGAGCACTAGGAAATAATGAAGAGGGTCTTTATATGTTTGTGTGACACTGAGAAGTGTTTTATCTATCATCAAGGAATCATTTCAAGACACCTGGATCATGCTTTTAGCAATATTGGTAACACTTGTGACTGCTTTGGGATATTTTCAACACTCAATGGAGATATATGGGTTTGTAGATTCAAATTGGATGTAAGAGATGTAGACCACCAAAGGTTTATAAATGGTTATGTGTTTAACCTATTTGGTGGTGCAATCAATTAAATAAATAAGTGATAGGTTGTGGTTATTTTTTATTAAGGTAAAATGGGTTTTTGGTAAGGCCCAAATCCTTTGTACCATAGAACAAATCATTGCTAACACAATAAGTTCCCAAATGGGATAGAAACACTACAACTATAGTCAAGCTGCAAAGAAAGATGTAGCACAAAATAGTACCCAAGGATCCAATATAAATAATGTTAGACCCTACCATATTCAACCTCACACCCTTAAATCTAGTATGCAATTGGGAGAAAAACTTAAGAAAACCTTTCTTCAACCTTTGAACAATTATTTAAGAAATGTTATCTCTAGGTCATCAAATATATGAGAAGAGGGGAGCACCCCCTAAGAGGGCCCATCCATAGGTACAATATAAACAAAGGAACATTTAGTAGGAGATTCCAATCAATGATCAATCACCTTAGGAGTAGATGGGTGTTGCACCAAAATCAAAGGGAAAACAAGAACATTGAAAATAGGAAGTTGAGAAATTGAGATAGGAGTTGGGCATCACTTACCAATACAAGTTGAAGGAGCTATACAATGAAGTCACTCTTGAGCCATTCCAACCACATGAGAAACCCCCTATATTGTGTGACTTAGTATAAAAGGAACAAGAGGAGAAGACCCAAAGTCTTGAAAAGACTCACCATCCCAAGAGGAACCACCAACCATTCAAACGTGTTAATAGTCAAGTGATCATTATGGAAATTCCTCTACTACGTAGTCACACCCTTTCTCCAAGAAAGTGGACAATATTAAGTTAGGTGGATGATGATAAAACATCATCTATAGTTGGAGATACCTTCATAGTCAAGTGGTTGAGTCCAAGGCCTATCCCCCACAATAAAAAAAAATCCCTATGATTATCCTTGGAAATATCTATGTCCACTAGAATATGAGAATAAATAGTGTGACCCATGAAAGAAGTAGTAGATTCAACCTTCAAGAAGTGACCAATTTCATTGACAATAGCTTCATAGCACGAGACTTCCCAAAATTGCAAAGAAATATTTGATATTCTAACCCAAACTAGTCTAATATTGAGAGATCAAGTAAGGGGTTGAAGGATATGGAGCAAGGATTAACCAAGAGGGAGTGCACTACCCACATTTATAACCTATCATCAAGCACCAAATCCCTGTCCTTTGAAGAGAGAAAAATTAGCTATGAATAAGCCCCTAACACAAGGAAATTGTTAAATCTTACCATTAATGAGAGGCTTCCAGGATTCTAGAACCCAATTTTGCGAGTTAGGAAGAGAAGGCCCCAAATTTTTGAATTTGAAAAAGCCACATAAAAGATAAAATTCTTTATTATTTTATCACATCTTGTTCATAAATCATGATTGGGAAAATTTGTGAACAAGGGACAAGATATTTTCATGCACCTCATTTACAATTGTGCATGGGGAATCACAACCCAAGCCCAAAACAATACCCTCCCTAGCTATGGATGAAAATGATAGTGGGTGATTTAAATTGAGCTAAAATGGTGTACTAAGGGGTACCTTACTTGGAGATCCTATATCATAGCCAAGTGAATCGTGCCCCAAAGGATGGGACTAAGACCCTGAGCCATTAAAAATAAATCCTCTAGGATGGTTTGAAGTAGAGCCCCCAACCAAAGAGGACATGACCAACACTCTAACACATCAATGATATTTGCACAAACTCTAGAGACAACAAAGAGAGAAGAAAAAAATTGTTTGTGTAGAGGTAGGGTTTCAAGAGTGAGAAGGAGCACCATTTGTGCTCTCTAATAGGTTGTGGTTGTTTTTTCCACCATAGAGGCAAAGTATATGGCAAGTACTTGTGCTTGAAAGGAGGTAGTATCATTTCAAATTTGATTTTCAAATTTTGGACTTCTCAGGGAGAAATGATGATTAATTGTGATAATTAGAGTACCATCAACTTAGTAGAGGATCCTACACCTCACATGCACACAAAGCACATTGATGTTTACTACTATTTTTTTTGTGGCATGGTGTATGGGAGTGTTATGCTCAAGAAGTTGGATACTTTGGTAAATGTTGCAAATGGTTTGAAAAATATTATGACCATGAAGAAGTTCAAAGAAATGAGGCTCTGAACATTTTTACCCTTAGAAAATAATTCATTTTGTTGGTTTTCCTTTGCTCTTGCAAGGTATCTGACAAGCGAGAGAATGTTGAGATTATATATTTCTACAAATTTTAAAATTTGAATTACTGAGTTTATATTATGTATGTGTCCACATTGAAAATAGCATCTCAATTGAGGTGGCACACCATGTGTATTGTGATGTGTGTAAAAGAGAATTTATGTCATGTAAGATGTGTAAGAGTGTCAATGACATTAAGATAACAAAAAATATTTTATGGCAATGTAAGAACATGCAATGGGGAGTTATAAAGTGGACTATGGTTTTTGATGTGAGAGTTACATTCTATTTTTAGGTTGTTGACCAATCATGCAAAGAGAGAATTGGAATTTGTGACATGCATTGGGGTGTCATAGTTGCTTATGGTTTGTTGCTTAATGGTTTCAAACAAATATTCATGGTTTCTTGTTTGATCTTGGTTAGAAATTAGATGTTTGGGATGGAGATCATAGTACTTGTATTTTTAAGAAAGTTATGTTGTTGGAATATCCCCAAACATATTTGATGCTTTGATAGAGTGGATAATTTGATACTATGTTGTAAGAAAGGTGTTGATTACTAAATAACACATTGAGTGATCCTTTGTTGTTGGATTTTTTCCTAAGAATATTTTATGAAGGTATATTGTATGTTATGTATGTTTTTATATGTTGCATGTTTGATGTATTTGATAGCAAAGTAACATGTTTATTGTTTTCTCTCTAGCAATAACCCTACAAAGATTCATTGCTTGAAAACTTGAGCCTTTGTAAAAAAATTCAAGGTAAATTACCCAATACTTGGCCAACCAAAAAAATCATAAAAATAACTTAAATAGGAATTTCTTGCCACAAGTAGTGTATAGACTATAGTAGTTAGTGGTGAAGTCAATGGTCATTTAGATTCCTAGAGATAAGCATACTTGAAGTTGTGTCATTGATCATTTGCATATGTGCCAAATCATGTATTCTAATAATGATGCAAGGATGTGTGATATTCTACAATATGATGACCATGAGAGTGCAATGTGAGTTCCAAGACCTATGGTTAAGGTTTTAATCCTTTGTCATATACAATGGGTGAATTTTTTACTTATATATATATATATATATATATATGAAAATTCATACAAACCATAATATTTTCTTAATGGTATATTCTATGTTACAATGATTAATTTAATATATTTTATTGATTTTGAAATTACTTTTGATCTTATTGGTTATATTAATTATTTTTGACAAAAGGATTCTAAACATTCAATTTAAAGTCTATTTATAAGTCATCATATCAATATCACTAGGTTCCTATGTTTCTAGTTCATATTCAAGTTTATAGTTTAAGTTCAATGGCATACACACACACATACATATGTATATATATTTAAATTTGTATCAATATATAATCTCCACATTTCTCTTCAACAAGAGCATGAAAACCATCAATTTTTTAGAACTACAAACAACCCCAACACCATTACCACTGGCTACAACATGCAAGTCCTATATAGTAGCTCCCTACCCTCATCTTTCATATAAAATATGGAAATTTGTGCAACATAAGCATTCAAATTTATCATTACTCTCTCATTATAATTGAATTTCTTATGTGAGAGGAGATGCAAGTTAAAATGTGTATAGTATTAGCATTTTAATATGTCAGTTTCACGATAAAATAAAATAGAATAATGTGCAAGGAAATCCTCTCTTCAAATTAATAATGGAGCCTCCCTGATTTGTTTTACTCCTAACATCTAAAACAAATAACTTAGATTGCTAGGGAAGCCTCGTTTGTTATAAAAATCTTATATATAAACAAAAAGCTAAAAAAATCTAGATCTATTTTTCTATCTAGTAAGTAAGAACAGATGATTGAAAGTATTTTATCTTACCACAAATTATGGAAATGTATCTACTTATTCATTTACATCAATTATATAATTATATCTACTAATAATTTTTTCCCTTAATTTAATTGCGTATTTTTGTCACAACACCATACTCAAGGCATGATATTCTACCAAAAAATTATATTTTATCCAATGACTTGTATTTTGATATATTATAAGATATATAGATCAAGTAGGTGTAGGTATCATAAGGAAAAATAATGTACGCAAACATAGCATCATGCATTTATAAAAGAAATCATATAAATGACACCATAAAAAATAATTATATTCAAATAATATTATCAAATGATTTTTTATGTTATCATTACATAAATACAATTTTACAAAAGAAATTTGATTAACATAAATATGCAAATATGAAATGTAACATTATGTAAGTGGCTAATTATAGACTATAATCCAATATACTATTGCTTTAAAATTATTAGCAGCTAATATAATAGTCACATGTACAAAACCATTTTTTATTACTATAAAAAAGTGATACAAATAATATATAACTTCAGTTTTAATTTAATTATGAAATAACTAAATAATATAGTTTGGATACAAAATTATCCATGAATTTTAATCTTATTTTAGTTCATAACAAATTATCATGATGTCATAAATGTAACGTACATCTTATAAATAAATTCATCCAAACAAGTGTGCACAAATATACCTAATCAAACAAGCTAAAACGTACAATCTAACAAGGACATATTGTAAGTTCTTGGAAGAAAAGACATCATGCAAATAGTTTTCCTCCAACCAAAAAGTTGAATATAACTCACACATGCCCCACCTTGTTCAAATTAGACCCTGCCCTTCATGAGTGAGGTCATAATAGAGTAGTACATAAAGAGAAAGAAGAGACCAGTATTAGGTAATTTCTAGGTCATTTTTGAATTACATAAAAATATAACTAAATAATCTCATTAGATTTAATTTTGGCCAAGGTATAGAGGTTAAGAAACAATAAATCTATATCACTAATCATGATATTTAGAATATCACAATATTGTTTTCATATATTCCTAACTCGTGTGGGCACAAATCACCTACACATACATAAGTAAGCTATTGTACCTAAGGTGAATGCACAAAGTTTTCATAGAGACTATCCCTTAACCTTAGCATTCAAACTCTCCAATACATGACTTAATATAATTATGGTTATCTTTTTATGTGTAGGATGACTAAGAACATATGAGATTAGATAGGTTCCCTCATAAACCATTTCTAACACCATTTCTCAAAGCCAACATTTGAATTTCTAATTCTATAACATGTAGGTTGATACTAAGTCTAACGTCTAAGACATCTCACTAATATAGTACAAAATACAAGCCATTATACTCTCTAAAGTCAACATTTAACTTTTACAACTTAACATGGGTTCAACTTGACTCAAGAACACCAAAAATCATAGTTCTATTACTTAACAAAGTTTTAGATCAGCAAGTTATAAAAGAAAGTTACAAGTTTTCCCATTTGCCATATAAATTGTACTCATAAGAAGTGAGCTTGTCCCACTCCTATATCAAACTCTATGTATTTATTTTTCATCAAATATAGTCTCAAATTTTACAACTACCATAGAAAACTAATTCTTATCTAATTTGAAGGGAGTTTTATTATTTTATTTCATTAACACACTAAGTCAACAAACTCTTAATTACCAAATTGAGGTATGCAATCAAATGTTTCCTAAGTCTTCACCTAGGAATATTTTATTTTAGAGGTTATGCCAACTCTCTAGTTAAGCATGCAAATGACATGAATTTTTTAATCACAAGTAAATATCAAAAGGATTAAATTTCCTAGTTGCAAGTTTAATTGACAAAATCCCTTTTATTTCAATTTCAACAGTGATAGAATTAAGTTTTAGTTTTTACATATTGAAAGGCGGTTTCCACATTTTAGAGGATTGCACTATAATAGTCATGTATACAAGGTAATTGGGCTCATACAAAACTCTTAAAACCAATTCAAAGGAGATTACATTTTTAGTTTTACATCTTTTCTCTAAATGAAATTTCTTCCTTGAAACGCAGGTTTCAAGTCATAGTTTTATGGTAATCCTACTATTCACATTCATTAAATTGAATAATACAATTATCATTCAAGTAACCAAATAAAATCTATAAAAAACTAATGCATTGAATAACAACTTGCATAATAAATATTGAATTATCATTCTTGTATGGTTTACAATAAATCTAAGTAAAACCTTCATTTTCCATATGGGGGATAAGATCTATGAAAAAAAATGAATAGTTACTACTATAATCTCATGAGAAGCAATGCAAATAAATTTAGATTTACATAATAACTAGTAGAGAAAAAATACATAGGAAAATATATACCTAAGAAAACATGCAGCCTCTAAAGTATTCTATGTGCATTAATCAATAATCATGAGATTGAGTATTTTTTCTCTAAGTTCAATATGGTAGCACAACCTCACTTTAATTCACCATGCATAAACTCATCCCAAGCATCTAATATATGGTTGAGGGACAATCCAAAAAATCACCAATGGTTCCTAAAAATAGGGACCCAATTTGAGCTCCCATATCCATGTTCTAAATTTTAACACCTTTCTTATTAATGTACTTCCCAAGAATAGTATGAAAATCTGAAACCAAGGAATCCACCCACCAAAATTAGGAAATCCAATTTGATCAATCAAAGACTCTTACAAGATTCTCTTGTTCTTGCATTTTTTGTCCAATCAAATATGTTCCACCAAGTCTACTATGTAATGCCCCTCTTACATTGTTCTTATATTCCCTTATACATGTTGGTTTTTGAAGTCATTCCTCACACTTCTAGAGGGATCAATCCACTTCAAAGCTAAAAAATATCATTCTTGAAGGGTGGATGGGTCACTCATTAATAAAGATTAAGGGATGGTAGGTTGATTTTTGAGAGTAGAAAATCTCTCTTTCACTTCAAGCTCAACCAAACCTAGGAGAGTTTTATTAGAGGTAAAATTTAACAAGTTTAAATTAAAACTAAATATAAATAAATAGACAAGCATATAATAGTATCCAATGTATACCTAGCCCCAAAAAAATCCATTAAACCAAAGACTAACCTACTATATATATGAACTCTATTAATTTAATGAAGACATCATTGCAAGACTACAAGATTTGGGTATGCAAGACTTGATTCTCTTAAGGTGGAATCCTTCAAGGCTTGTTGGAGATATTTCTCTAGTTAAAATAATGAACTATGGAATACATATAAAACGTTTCCTACTCCTCACTATTGGTTAATGATATTTTTCATTTTAAAGTGCATGGAGCATCAAACACTTCTCAATCTAGTATCTTATATTGGGTTATAGATTCATAGTTACCAAAATACATGAAAAAAATAAATGATAAACGAGATGTTATTTAACAACCGGACATGTTTAATAATTCCTCTCCAAACTTCTAAAAATTGAAATGCAACAAGGAAATGACCATTACATATAGTTCCTAAAGAGTTGTGAAGCTTCTTAAATCAATATTCCATTCAAACCAATAAATATGGCAAGAGAAAACCCTAATCTAAGAAGAACCTTTCACACTTCATCATGTAGAAGTCTTCTTAAATATTCACAACTAGCCAAGGAGACATCCACTCAAAAATATCTACTACATGACAGCTACCTCTTCATGATTTATAAGATGAGGTGTTCTAATGGAAACTAAACATGCAAGGATTGAGACCTTAGATCCTACTCAGTGTTGTGGTCATGTGAAAATAGAGGAATGATTGACCAATTGATGAGAAATGAATAAATATTCATAGCTCTTGGTTTGGTCATTGAATCCTCGTATAAAAAAATCACTCATGACCATATGCCATTAACGATCCAAAATAAGTAAGTTGCAATCCCATGAAATATACTTAAATGGTGGCTTGGAGATGGCATAACATTACTTGCATCTAAAAAAATCAACCTCTGCATTCATGGTGACATATTGCTCTTCATCATCCATCATTGATTTTGAATTTTGAAATTCTACATTTGGGATAAGAATGAATTTCTAGGTAGAAAAATGCAACTAGTTTTACAAGAGTTAAACTGGGTATTAATGATAGCTATACATAGGTCTAGAAGTGGTTGTAGTGATAAGGAGCCGTCTAATAAAAAATGGGAAAATTTGATGAGGAACATGACCAAATGTGGGGAGTGGATAAAGGAATGGACATATTGAAGTACAAAGAAACTTTGTAAAAATGTGAGAAAAAGTGAATGAAACATTTGGAGGAAGAATGAGTGAATTTTGTGAGAATGGAAAATAGTACATGTGTCTAAGTGGAACGTAAGATATGTAAATTTTAGGATGAATTTTGCATAAGAAAGAATAAGAAGAAAAATGGCCTTAAAGAGCTTTATATAAAAAGGGTGCAGAAGAGGATGATGGAAATAGAAATGGAACAAGATATTTAGGAGTCCAAATATCCAAATGTGCTAGAGAATCCCACAAAAGGGCGAAAATGGAAGACTTATAGGACTGTCAGGAAGGTCGAGAGGTAAGATTGAATGGGAGATGTTTTGGTGGAGTTCAAGAGTTCACAAGAGATAAAGTAAGAACTTGTGGGGAAATCTTATGAAACTAGATGTCAAATATGGATGAAGTGGAAGGGGGGAAATATTTGGATCTATTTTTAAATTCCACAAGAATCAAGGAACAAAGAAGGGAAAGGGAGCAAAGGTGGATAAGGGTATGGGGGGCAAGATAAATATCCAAATCCAGATCAAAATCCCACAAACAAATTAAAAAAGAGTCAAAACATAAGGAAGGTTGAAAGAAACAGACCTTGTACGAATGTTATGTGAAACATGATATAGGATTAAGATATTGGTCAAAGAAGAAATATTTAGTTCCACACAAAAATTCTAAAACACTGTGAAATGAATGTAAAATGACTAGAGAACACTTAGAATCAGATGTTTCTTAGATTTTTGGAAACTTACAACCTATGAAAGGATTATGGGGAATGAAGAAGAACCAAATTTAAGTAACTTTAACAAAAAAGTTTCTATTGAAATGTGTTGGGTGAAAATTATGTAATCACCTTTTCAATAGATTACACAACCTAGATTTCAACCACAGCTGTGTGAGATATAATCTCTCCTCTCAGAAAGGGGAGGCTCCCTTCTTACTTCTAACAGAAGCTAAGTAAAACTAACTAAATATTCACAAAATTTACACTACAACTATGAGATGGGGGGTGTGTGTCACATTCATACTTCTCTTTGGTGAAGGAGCACCTACAAGCATGATGCACAATTTGATATGGTGACATGTAACAAGGTGAATTTTTGGGTGTCTAGGTCATTTCAGGGAGTGTTCAAAGTTTTTTTGACATCAAATAAGGTCTAAAAGACCATTTGAAATGTATTTAGGGGTTTTAGAAAACATTGGAGTTCAAAAATGTAAAACTTCCATTAAGGTGTAAAGTTGACAATGTAATATTGTTAAAATGCACTTTGAGAAGATATGAAGAGTCTTTGAAGTTAAAAAGATGGTTATGGTCATTTGAGGGGTAGTTTTGAGTTTTAAATTGTATTTAAAGGCCTCAAGAGGCTCGAATGGGGGTTGGTTGATTCCATTTGAAGTGAATTTCAATAAAATCCAAACAGTTTTGATAGAATTTATGTGTTTTTGCACTTTTCTTACTATGTTCGGACTCATACAGGTTCTTTATGATTTGAAACCTGTAGTAATTCATGGTGATATGTTCTAACCTACATTTTTTATCATTTTGAGGGTCTTTACTTAATTTTAGAGGAAGATCTCATTGAAAACTTGTGACTGTCTGAGACAGACCAGCAAGGTTTGAGTTTGAAATTTATTTAATGTAGAAGCCATTCCTCCTACTGTCGTTTCATGTCACTCAGAGGAATGGCTTGTACCAAGTTAATTTAGATGTTTATATAAGTTAGGAGTTTAATAAAGTGTTTTAATGGTTTGGAAGAGATACCCTAAGGCGGGGCAGGGTCAATTTTTATGTGAAATTGAGTTGCTAGGGGTTGGATTTGGAGAAATATGACTGGTACTAACCTTGTGTTAGAAGTTTCAGTGTGAGAAGACCAAATGGAAAGATTTTGAGGCTTTAGTTTGGTTGGAAAAGACCTATAGGTGTATTCTTCATCAAACCCTTGTGTTTTGGAGTGAAAATGGAGGGTTTCATGGACTAGTCATGTAGAGCCTTAAATCTGGGAATAAATCATGAAATTTGGTGTTTTTCAATTGACTAAAGTTTTTTTGATGTGTTTGAGTGAAGGGAAGGCATTTTTGAAGGACCTCTTGTGTTATTTTGGGCTAATTTAGTAGCCTTGGAGCAGGGTAGTTTAATGAAACTCTTGGTTGTTGCAAAGAACCTTTTTGAGATCTTTTGAGATGGTGTTTAGGGATCTGTGTTGAAGCTTGATTGGTGTTTTTATGGCCTTTGTACGACCTTCTTCATGAGATTTTGTGTAGAATTGAGTTTGAAGGGTTACAAGCCTATTGGTGTTGTTTTGGATAGTTTGAGAAGAATGATGTTCAAGGGCAGATTTATTGTTTTTGATTGATCATTTTGTGTTGGATTTGAAGTCATCACCACCTTGTCTGCATCACTCTCTTTTTTCAGAGATGTTTTACAATGCTTCATAGTTGATAATTTTGATTCAAAATAATTTTAAACTAAAAAAAGCAGTAATGCCAATATCTCTATCTTGTCAAAGCAAAGCGTAGAGATACCAGATATGATAATAATAACAATAAAATGAGAAAGGAAAGCTCATGAAGGAACAAATTCATTCTGTAGCTTTTTCACCGATGGATCTATGAGAGATGTATTGTTTGTCGTATTAGAAGCACAAAGTCTTCTAGATACAACAATTCCATGAACAACATGAACAATTACAAGCACAAATTCTTGTAGATCATTCAACAATAGTTACTCGAGCATAAATGTAAATTTAAATAAAGCATGTAACACAAATTTTACATAAATTTATTCGAAGCCGTTCAGATCTCATCTACTAATCACTAATAATATGATCAATCCACAAGATTATCAATTCCAACACAAAGTATGGTATGCAACTCTCTTCTTTATTGATCAAATTTTCATTTGCAAACATAAACACAAAGTTTCACAAATATGCTTCAAAAAGGGCAGCACTTCATTACAAAATACTAAAGGTAAAGATTACAATAGAATTCCCTCTTATTTATAAAAGATAGGGAAGAGAAAATCTAGGAAATTAGTTGAGTAAAATTAGGAGTGTTAGGTGAGCTAATTTAGGAAAATCTCACCTAACTTTGACTAAGTCAAAATGTTATCCATATTTGGGGGAAAAAATCTCATATTTTATGTGTAATTACATTTTCTAAAAAGACATTTAAGATGTCAAAAAATATTTACAAGATGCATAAAGGGAAACATCAAAAAGTTCAACATTGGAGATCAAGAGTCTTCATGGTTCCTTGCTTTGGGTGCGGAAGTCTTCATACTTCTTGGTCTCTTGTATGAATGCATCATCTAGGCTGACTGTGTAATCTACAAGGGTGTGAACTCTTGTGATCAACCTTCTGGTGGATGAATGGATTTTCTTGCACCTACGAAGATGCATGTTGAGATTATCAATGGTTAGTGGTGTATTATAAATGGCATGCATTAAGGCTTTGGAAAAGTTGGCATCCTCCACTTGTTGTGTGACAAATTCTTTGTAGATTTGGGATAGTTCACTAGATCAAAAGATGTCACCTTCAAGATCACTTGACGAAATCTGGAGAGAAACTACAAGGATGGTGAATCAACAGGCACTAGCAGAAAAATAAGCATTGGGAAGTGTGAAGCGAGAAAATGATATTGAGAAAGCATGAAACGAGCAATTAGGCATGCAAAATGGATAGGGAGTGAAGAAATGGTGTTTGGAGCAAAAATGGAGTGATTTGGAAGTGTTTAAGGCAAAAACTGCCAAATGTGTAGGAGTGTTGAAAATCAGTGCTCCTACACTTAGAGAGATGATTTCATATGTAAGGGAACTGAAAATTAGTGCCCTTATATGTTGGAAGATTTGCATTTCATGCAAAAGTGCTGAAAAATGGTGATTTGGCATGTTTTGGAAGGAAATTGTATTTTGTGTAAAAGCACTAAAAAAATAGCGCTTCAACATATCACATGTCAAAGCAATAAAAAACCCCACTCCTACATGTGCCAAAAAATGACCGAGGCATGAATTATGTAAGAGCACTAAAAATCAAAGCTTTTACATGTGACTTGAGTTTTGAGATGTACAAGTGCTAAAAAAACCCCGCTCCTACATGTGCTAGAAAATGACTAAGGCATGAAATATGTAAGAGCGCTAAAAATCAGCGCTTGTGCATAAAAGACTGACTTTGACAAAAATGCACAAGCGTTGATTTTTAGCGCTTGTGCACAAAAGACCAAATTTGACAAAAATGCACAAGCGTTGATATTTAGTGCTTGTGCACAAAAGACTGAATTTGAACAAAAATGCACAAGTGTTGAATTTTAGTGCTTGTGCACTTTAAGGACATAGAAAATTTTCAAACTCAACATGTAGGAGTGCTAAAAATCAGCACTCCTACACTTTTTCCAATTTTCACAATTGCCAAACGCTGGAAGCTGATGAAGATGCTCGTTTCGAAGCTCTTCAAAAGACGGATGGGGGAGGACACTCAAACAGACTATTTAATATTTTGGAACACACTTTGAGGTGGATTGAAATTTGCCTCATTTTACGTGCTTAAACATCACAAACCTATGAAATGGACAAGTTCCGCAGGGTGGTTATCTATGAATCAATCACTACTAGATTCTATGATAACAGTTGGCTCCAACTGGGGATCTTCCTTTAGTAATTCTCAAAAAAAATTGAAGGGAGAAGAACTCTA
This sequence comes from Sequoia sempervirens, assembly GCA_007258455.2. Taxonomy (NCBI): domain Eukaryota; kingdom Viridiplantae; phylum Streptophyta; class Pinopsida; order Cupressales; family Cupressaceae; genus Sequoia; species Sequoia sempervirens. The sequence continues at coordinate 438,326,318 of VDFB02000017.1, read as the reverse complement.
GAGTTCAAGTGCTTTTATCCATCCATTGGGAAACAAAGTTGAGCATGACTGACACAACAAATCTACAAAAATGAGCAAAACTTATGCAAATGCACTTATTGAAAAGGTAAAAACCTACCTAATTAAAACTAGCCATCAATGAAACCTTCTCAAATGAAACCATTCACAGGTTTAACAAAATAGCTTTCTTTCTTCAACAACTTGCAATGCCTTCCATGATCATTAGTAGCTACATGTAGATGAAGTTGAGGCATTGTTTCTTGAAAGAGATGAACAAGTTCAACTACCTTTGAAAATTTATCAAATATACTACTGCTCCAAAATGAATAATTGAATCTAGATTGCTCCTGCACATCTACAAATCATCTTTAGCTACATCATCAAGTTTATCTTCACACTTAGGTGCAAGTGGAACCTCTTTCTTCCCATTGGCATCCAACCAAGCAAGATGTCTTATGGGAAATTCCCTTGATCGGTCAAAGATTGAATGCTTCTTACCAGTTGCTATTTGAACAACTGATTCATCAACCATGGCAACCTCATGTTGATCATAATGATCTCCTTCATGTGATTTAGATGAAGATATGACTGCATTGCATACCTCAATATGATGTTCACCATCTTCAGACATGGGAAAACATGAATTATTTATAAGAAGGTCCTCATCATGCCTTTGGGAAATTCTTTTATGCAATATGTGTTCAATTTCATGACCTTGAAACATAGATGCATTCTTTTCAACTTGACTGAGACCTTTGTGCATGTCCATATTTTTAGATCTCAAGACAAGATTGGTCTTCATTCACTTAAACTTCACAAAAATGAATTTCATCCTTTTTATTTTCATCAATGGCTTTCTAAGACTGCATAAACCAAAATTGGGAGTCGTCAGCTATGTCTACTTCCTTTTCCTAGAAGAGAATAGTGAGTTCACTCGGATTGGAGTTAGGATGCTTCGCTATTGCTTTTACTAATGGTTCCTCAATAGCAAGCCTCTTCGAAGGTGAAGATAACTTGTGTTGATTCCCAACAACAAAATTATGAGCAACATTTGAAAGTGACCTCCCTGGTATGTCCTTGCGAGGTACATAAAACACACCTTGAGCTAGCTATTTTTTGAGGATAAGTAGCTCATTTTCCAACCTTTGCACCATAGGATATGTCCTTGTGATGGAATAAAATAACTCCAAAGAAGGGATTTCTTCAGATTCATTTGATTCAATTTTTATTTGCCCAACAAGAATGAGATCATCTTCAATTTTTGTTGCCAAGGTCTGCACAATTGCAAGAGTAGCTGGGGGTGCTCTTCTCAATAGGAAACCAACCTCAACCACTTGAGAATTTACAAAGAAATATTTCAAATTCTCAGCTATAGGTTGAGCAATAGTTGTAATTCTTTGTGTCAACTTATTGAAGTGAGCAATGAACTCATGCATAGGCATGTGAGATTCCTTCTTCAACTGGGTGAGTTGAGCCAACAAAGCACGAGTGTCTTCAGGAGGTTTGAACCTTCCTTCAAATTTGACTATGAGATTTTCCCAATTGGTGATGGTACTTGGTGCCAAATGATAAAACCAATCTACAGTGACACCTTAGAGAGTCTCCACAAACAACCTTACAGATACATCTTCGTATTCAACACCATGAACTCCACAAGCAATGTAGAAAGCAACAATGTGCTCGTCAGGATGTTGTTGTCCATCACCAAGGAACTTGGGAAAGTTCTTCTTTAGGAAGAGCATGTAGGGGTAGAGCTAGACTCAACAGACCAAAAGCATTTCCCCAAGGACCTTGAGCAACCATTTACATGTCCTTGGTGAAATCTTGAAAAAATTATAAGAAAATAAATTACAAAGAAAAAGGACATGAGCATACTTCAAACAAAAGCATGAGGCTTTCGTATGTGTATCGTGTCCCCAGTGGAGTCACCAAAAAATTGTTGGATGAAAACTATGCAATCACCTTTTTAATAGATTACACAACCTAGATTTCAACCACAGTTATGTGAGATATAATCTCTCCTCTCAGAAAGGTGAGGTGCCCTTCTTACTGCTAACAGAAGCTAAGTAAAACTAACTAAATATTCACAAAATGTACACTACAACTATGAGATGGGCGGTGTGTGTCACATTCATACTTCTCTCTTTTTTCAGAGAAGATGTTTTGCAATGCTTCATAGTTGATAATTCTGATTCAAAATAAATTTAAACTAAAAACAAAGTAGTAATGCCAATATCTCTATCTTGTCAAAGCAAAGCGTAGAGATACCAGGTATGATAATAATAACAATAAAATGAGAAAGGAAAGCTCACAAAGGTACAAAGTTATTCTGTAGCTTTTTCACTGATGGATCTATGAGATATGTACCATTTGTCATATTAGAAGCACAAAGTCTTCTAGATACAACAATTCTATGACCAACATGAACAATTACAAGCACAAAGTCTTGTAGATCATTCAACAATAGTTACTCAAACATAAATGTAAATTCAAATAAATAATGTAACACAAAGTTTACATAAATTTATTCAAATCCCTTCAGATCTCATCTACTAATCACTACCAATATGATCAATCCACAAGATTATTGATTCCAACAAAAAGTCTAGTATGCAACTCTCTTCTTTATTGATCAGATTTTCATTCACAAACATGAACTCAATGTTTCACAAATCTGCTTCAAAAAGGGAACCACTTCATTGAAAAATAATAAAGGTAAAGATTACAATAGAAATCCCTCTTATTTATAAAAGAGAGGGAAGAGAAAATCTAGGAAATTAGCTGAGTAAAATTAGGAGAGTTAGGTGAGCTAATTTAGGAAAATCTCACCTAACTTTGACTAAGTCAAAATGTTGTCCATCTTTGTGGGAAAACATCTCATATTTTACATGTAATTACATTCGATAAAAAGACATTTAAGATGTCAAAAACTATTTACAAGATGCATAAAGGGAAGCATAAAAAAGTTCAACACTAGAGATCAAGAGTCTTCATGGTTCCTTGCTTTGGGCGTGGAAGTATTCATACTTCTTCATGGTCTCCTGTATGAATGCATAATCTAGGCCGATTGTGTAATCTACAAGGGTGTGAAATCTTGTAATTGACCTTCTGGCAGATGAATGGATTTTCTTGCACCTATGAAGATGTGTGCTAAGATTATCAATGGTCAGTTGTGTATCACAAATGACATGCATTTAGACTTTGGAAAAGCTAGTTGTTGCAAGGTGTGACCTTTGGTCTCCTCTTCCTATGGTAGGCATAGTCCAACGTGATGCTTGGGATTCATGGCATGGTTTAACCACCTCCTGTGGATCTTAATATTGTATAAATCCAACAGTTGTATCATGCATTAACAGGTTGATCTTTTGGTGCAACAACAACCGTCTTTGCAACAATTGGTATTAGAGTTGAGGTTAGAGGTTTGAACCCCATGCTTGCGCTGGGGGGGATTTTTGCAAGGTGTGACCCTTGGTCTCCTCTTCCTGTGGTAGGCGTAGTCCAGCATGGGGCTTGGGCTTCATGACATGGTTTAACTGCCTCATGTGGATCTTGATCTTGTATAAATCCAACAGTTGTATCAGGCATTAATAGGTCGATATTTTGGTGCAATGATATCCATCTTTGCAACACTAGAATCCTGCACTTTCTGCATGATGACTCCTTTGTAGATCTGGGATAGTTCACTAGATAAAAATATGCCACCTTCAAGATCACTTGACAAAATCTAGAGAGAAACTACAAGGATGGTGAATCAACAGGTGTTAGTAGAAAAAGCAACATTGGGAAGCATGAAGCAAGCAAATGATGTTGATCAAGCATGAAACAAGCAATTAGGCATGCAAAATGGAGTGAGAGCAAAGAAACGGTGTTTAGAGCAAAAATGGAGTGATTTGGAAGTGTTTAAGGAAAAAACAGCCAAATGTGTAGGAGTGCTGAAAATCAGGGCTCCTAAACTTAGAGAGATGATTTCATATGTAAGGGAACTGAAAATCAATGCCCTTACATGTTGGAAGATCTGTATTTCATGCATAAGTGCTGAAAAAAAATGATCTGGCATGTTTTGGAAGGAAATTGTATTTTGTGTAAAAGCGCTAAAAAAAATAGCGCTTCTACATATCACATGTCAAAGCGATAAAAAACCTCGCTCCTACATGTGCCAAAAAATTACTAAGGCATGAAATATGTAAGAGGGCTAAAAATTAGAGCTTTTACATGTGACTTGAGTTTTGAGATGTAGAAGTGCTAAAAACCCCCACTCCTATTGGATGTTGTTGATATGTGGTTGTCATTGATGTCAACACTATTGGCATTAATGTTTTTAAGGTTGTATATGTCGAGGATATTGAGAAAATTGTAATGGAATAAGTTGCAGGTTGTCAGTGATGCAGTGAATTTTAGTCTGTTGGTTAGCTCAATACATTGATGATCAGAGGTTGTGGATTAAAGGGTTTGTTTTCAAGTATATCTAGTTTATCCATGTTAAGTTTCAGAGATTTGTATGAAGATTTGATCGAGTTATGAGCAATTGTGTTCTGACAGTTATTTTGTTGCTTCAGTTAGTGTTCTTGAATGAAGATGGTGTGATTCTAGTAAGTTCATTTGTTGTGGATGCTTCTCTAGTGATTCATGATGTTTGTGGATGTTTCTAGATCATGCTCTATCTGTGTTGCATGTCCACATTGATCGTTTGCTCGTGATTGGTGATTTTCTCTTGTGTGTTCATGTTTTTCATGTTCATGGTCAACAAGGTGATGGTAGCATGTTGTGGATCTTTGTGGAATAATTTTTGAAGATGTTTCATGTTTGAGGATTTTGTTTTGGGTCTTCATTATGCTGTGGCCAACATTGGTCGATTTGCATTGAAAATTATTTATTGTTTTGGGCCGATAGTTTGCATATGTTTTATTATTTTGTTGAAGCTAACATGTAGCAATGTAATCTCTTGTTGAGGATATATATAAGCGATTTCTTATTCCATTTGAAGGCATGCATGTGTATGAGATGTGCGAATTATGTCCTAATCATTTGAAGGCAGAAACAGAGTGTGAAGAAGAGTGAGCAGAGTATGAAAAAGTGTTCATGTGCTTAACTGAAACTCTAATTAGGCATTAGCATATGTTATTTTCTCAGTTCAAAATACTATGGATGTAATACAAATGTTTCTATAAGACAATGTGTCTTCCTTTGGGTAGTAATCCTTGTTGTATTTGAGCAGTAAGCTCTAGGCAGTGTGCCCAAATGCATGTGCATTCCCCATTTTCTTCTTTATACTTTTAACAAGGTATAATCTTGTGGACTAACCTCCACCATGGTTTTTCCCCTAACAGGGTTTCCACATAAAAAATATTGGTGTTATGTGTGTTTCTGATGTGTTGATGATTTATGCTTTCATGGTTATTAATCAGATCTAAGAACAAGGTTAATAAGTTTAATAAGTTTAAATTTTTGTGACAACTGATTCACCCCCCCTCTCAGTTGTATGCACTTTTGTTTCCAACAATTGGTATCAGAGTAGGTTCCTTGGAAGAAGTTTAATAGATTAAGTTGATCTAGGACGATGACATATAAGAAGGATATTTTTGAGATTTGATGGAACAAATTATTCTCTGTAGAAGACTCGAATGAAGTGTCATCTAAGATGCATTGGTGAACCCTATTGGAACATTAGAAGGAATAGGTATGTTATCCCATAGAATGGTCCTCCTACTGCTGTTGAGATTAAGGATGTTGAGTACAATATTAGGGCTAAGGAAGCGTTTTTGAGTGCTCTGATTGATTCTAAGATGAAAAATGTTATGGATTTGAAGACTGCTTATGAGATCTAGAAAAAGTTGGAAACTTTTTATGAAGGTGATGCTAATGTGAAGATTGCTAAGTTGCAAAGTTTGAAAAGGAAATATGAAATATTGAGAATGGGTGATGGTGAGAACATTACTTCTTTCATGCAAAGAGTGAATGAACTTGTGTGCGGTATCAGATGTGTTGGTGGAAAATTGGAAGAATCAAAGATTATTGGTAAAGTGCTCAGATCCTTGCCTATTGCATACAAAGTCAAAGCTACTGCTATTGAGGAGCTTCAGACTGAATTAAATGTAACCAAAGATATGTTGATTGGTAAGCTTACTGCTTTTGAGTTGAGTGAATTTGGTGATGCTCTTCCTAAGACAAAATCTGCATTCAAAGCTACTATTTTTGGAAGGGATAAACAAAGATATGATACGAGAGAAAGTTCTTCTAGAAAGATATGCAAGTATGAGGAGGAAATGAGAGAGATTGAAGAAGAAGAGAGAAAATCGGATGAGCTTGAAGCACTTATTGTCAAAAGAGAAGCCAAAGGAGAAGGTAAGTATAAAGGCAAGTTTCCTATTAAATGTTTTTCTTGCAATAAGATAGGTCATTTTACATCAAGGTGTCTAGAAAAAGTTCCTAAGTCAAGACCTAACAAGCCTAGATTTCAAAGGAAGTGCTATTATGTTGCTGATGAAGGTGTGACAGATGGTGAATTTGATAAAGGGAATGTAAGTGAGGACGAATGGGTATTTATTGCTATCAAGGAAAATGATCCAGCCCCCATTGAATCTGCTAGTTGTACAAATGTGGAGAAAGCCCTAGCTTCTCGAGTTGAAGAGAAAGACGTATGGGTGATTGACAATGGATGCTCTCATCACATTATAGGTGATAAAAGTAATTTTGTGAGCTTGGAAAAGTATGATGGTGGTTTTGTAAGATTTGGTGATGACAAAGCTGGTGTAATCTGTGGCAGAGGATGCATTTCTCTTGATGGTAAGCATAATATTGATGATGTCTTGTATGTGGAAGGCTTGAAGCATAATCTTTTAAGTGTTGGATAGATGGTTGATAAAGGATATAATATTAAATTCAAGGATGGAAAGTGTAGAATATTGGGGAGTTCCGGAAATGTGATTGAATTAAGTACAAAAACAAAAGGTAATATCTTTCACCTGAATGTTGCCAGTAAAGTTGTTTGATTGCTCAAATTGATGAAAGTTGGTTGTGGCATAGGAGAATGTGTCATGTTAACTTTGACAATATTATCAAGGAAATGTTCCTAGAACAGGACAATTGAAGAAGCTACTAGAACTATGATGCTAGAAGGAAATTTTCCTCATATCTACTAGAGAGAAGTTGTGAGTACTATTGTTTACACACTCAATTGGGTACAAGTCAAAGGTGATACTGGTAAGACTCCTTATGAGCTATGGTATGGTCATAAACCTACTATTAGATACTTCAAAATCTTTGGGAGTAAATGCTTTATCAAAAGAGATGAAGATATAGGGAAGTTTGATGCTAGGAGTGATGAAGGAATCTTTCTTGGTTATTCTAGTAAAAGCAAGGCCTATCGGTGCTATAATAAGAGAATGAGGAAAATGGTTAAAAGTGAAAATGTCAAGGTTGTTGAAGACATAGTTAGACCATCCAGAACCTGTGGATATGATTCAGATGATCAAAATGGCAGTCTAGATTAAGGAAAGAAAGTTCATACTTCAAATCAAATTCAGATCATTTCGGCTAATCAAGAAAATCAAGAGGAAGGAACTAGTGAAAGTGTAGAAGAGAGATCACAAGAGCCTAAAGTTTAAGAACATCCTAAGACTCCAAGGTATGTGAGACTAAATCAATTAGAAGATCAAATCATAGGTGATATGAACAAAGTTGTTCAGACTAGGAGAAAAATTGCAAAAGAATACTATTTGATTTCCAAGAATGAGCCTAATAGTGTGAACGAAGCATGCAAAGATGAACATTGGGTGGAAGAAATGAAAGAAGAACTACAATAGATTGAGATGAATGATACGTGGATTCTTGTTCCTAGACCTAAGGATAAAAATGTAATTGGAACTAAATGGGTCTTTAGAAACAAACTGAATGAGCAAGGTGAAGTTGTTAGAAACAAAGCAAGATTGGTATGTAAAGGATATTCTCAGATGGAAGGAATTGACTTTGAAGAGACTTTTTCCCTTGTTGCTAGGATTGAAGCTGTGAGACTATTTCTTGCTTATGTTGCTTACAAAAACTACAAAGTTTATTAGATGGATGTCAAGTCAACATTTCTAAATGGTGAACTGGAAGTAGAAGTGTATGTTGAGCAACCTGATGGATTTCAATTGACTGATCAGGGAGATATGGTTTGTTGGTTGAAGAAAGCACTATATGGACTTAAGCAAGCACCAACAGCATGGCATGCCAAATTAGACAAGTATTTGTTGAAGCTTGGATTTAATAAAGGTACTGTTGATAGTAATTTGTATTTCAAGATTAATCATGATAAATATTTGATTGTTGAAGTCTTTGTTGATGATATCATTTTTGGAGGAAATGATGGTTTGTGCATAAGTTTGCTTATGAGATGCAGCGTGAGTTTGAGATGTCCATGATTGGAGAGATGAAATTATTTTTGGGATTGCAAATTATTTAGCTAGATAAAGGGATCTTTATATCTCAGTCCAAGTATGTGAAAGAATTGCTAAAGAAGTTTGGTATGGAAGATTCAAAGTCAGTTGATACACCCATGGTGACCGGATGTAAGTTGACACAAGATGATGATTCTCTGAAAGAAAATAAAACTAGATACAAATCGATGATTGGTGGAATGCTCTATTTTATTCAAACTAGACCTGATATCATGAATGTTGTATGCATTGTTGCAAGATTCCAAGCTGATCCTAAGGAATCTCGTGTGACTGCTATGAAGAGGATTTTCAGATACAGCTTGAAGGGGACAATTGATTTTGTCCTATGGTATCTTAGAGATGATGACCTTACTTTGACTACCTTCACTGATGTTGATTGGGTAGGAGATGTGAATGACAAAAAGAGTACCAGTGGTGGTGCATTTTTCTTGGGAAAGAAGTTGATCTCATGGTTAAGTAAGAAGTAAAATGCCATTTCTTTATCTATTGTAGAGGTAGAATACACTGTTGCTACTAACAATTGTACTCAAGTATTGTGGATGAAGCAAATGTTGAAAGATATCAGAGTTGTTTATGATGAACCTATTTCTATATTTTGTGATAATTCAAGTGCAATTAAAATTTCTAAGAATTTGGTGCTGCATTCAAAGACCAAGCATATATCTATCAAGTTTCACTTTTTGAGAGAGAAGGTGAGTGAAAAGGAAGTTAGATTGGAGTATGTGCCTACTAAGGAATAGATTGTAGATATCTTTACCAAGCCATTTCCTAAGGATACTTTTGAGTATCTCAGAGGGAAGTTAGGGTTGATTACCCCTCCTAATAAAAACTAAGATGCATTGACTTGCATCAGTCTATGCATTTCATAGTCATATCTTGATCCAAATTGATGTTGTGGTGGCTGCTACTTAGGGGGAGTAGTCAGATGTTCAGATATGTGGTTTAGAGCTTGTGTGTATCTTTTTCATTGATTTCAAAGGGGGAGAAAATTCATGTGAAAAAATTTGTGGGGAGAAGATTCATGTGAAAGAGTTGAGGAGAAAAGAGTTAGAATCTAAGGGGGAGAAATGCTAAGAGATAGTTGCATCGATGGTGTTTTTCACATCATGTGTTGCCATCAATGCCAAAGGGGGAGATTGTTGGATTTTGATGATATGTGGTTGTCATTGATGTCAACACTATTGGCATTAATGTCTTTAAGATTGTATATGTCGAGGATATTGAGAAAATTGTAATGGAATAAGTTGTAGGTTGTCAGTGATGCAGTGAAGTTTAGTTTGTTGGTTAGCTCAGTACGTTGATGATCAGAGGTTGTGGATTAAAGGGTCTGTTGTTGAGTATATCTAGTTTATCCATGTTAAGTTTCAGAGATCTGCATGAAGATTTGATCGAGTCATGAGTAGTTGTGTTCTGATAGTCATTTTGTTCCTTTAGTTAGTGTTCCTGAATGAAGATGATGTGATTCTAGTAAGTTCAGTTGTTGTGGATGCTTCTATGGTGATTCACGATGTTTGTGGATGTTTCTATATTGTGCTTTATTTGTGTTGCATGTACGCATTGATTGTTGTGCTTGTGATTTTCTCTTGCATGTTCATGGGCAACAAGCTGATGGTAGCATGTTGTGGATCTTCGTGGAATAATTTTTGAAGGTGTTTCATGTTTGAAGATTTTTTTTTGGGTCTTCATTATATTGTGGCCAACATTGGTCAATTCGCATTGAAAATTATTTATTGTTTTGGGCCAACATTTTTCATATGTTTTATTATTTTGTTGAAGTCGAAATGTAGCGATGTAATCTCTTGTTGTGGATATATATAAGTGATTATTTATTCCATTTGAAAGCATACGTGTGTATGAGATGTGTGAATAATGTCCTAATCATTCGAAGGAAAAATCAAATTTTGAAGAAGAGTGAGCAGAGTATGAAGAAGTGTTCATGTGCTTAACTGGAACTGTAATCAGGCATTAGCAAATGCTATTTTCTTAGTTTAAAATCTTGTGGATGTAATCTGAATGTTTTTGTAAGACAGTGTGTCTTCCTTTGGGTAGTAAGCATTGTTGTATTTGAGTAGTGAGCTCTAGGCAGTGTGCATGAATACATGCGCATTCCCCATTTTCTTCTTTATACTTTTAACAAGGTATAATCTTGTGGACTAAACTCCACCATGGTTTTTCCCCTAACAGGGTTTCCACGTAAAAAGTCTTGGTGTTATGTGTGTTTTTGATGTGTTGATGATTTATGCTTTCATGGTTATTAATCAGATTTGAGAATAAGGTTAATAAGTTTAATAAGTTTAAATTTTTGTGACAACTGATTCACCCCCCCCAGTTGTCTGCACTTGTGTTGCCAACAACTCCTACATGTTCCAGAAAATGACTAAGGCATGAAATATGTAAGAGCGCTAAAAATCAGATCTTTTAAATGTGACTTGAGTTTTGAGATGTAGAAGTGCTAAAAAATACCCCACTCCTACATGTGCCAGAAAATGACTAAGGCATGAAATATGTAAGAGCGCTAAAAATCAACGCTTGTGCACAAAAGACTAACTTTGAAAAAAATGCACAAGTGCTGATTTTTAGTGCTTGTGCACAAAAGACTGGATTTGAAAAAAATGCACAAGGATTGATTTTTAGCGCTTGTGCACAAAGACTAAATTTGAACAAAAATGCACAAGTGCTGATTTTTAGTGCTTGTGCACTTTAAGGACTTAGAAAATTTTCAAAATCATCATGTAGGAGCATTGAAAATCAACACTCCTACACTTTTGCCAATTTTCACAAATCCCAAAGGCTAGAAGTTGACGAAGATGCTTGTTTCAAAGATCTTCAAAAGATGGACGAGGGATGACACTCAAATGGACTATTTGAGATTTTGAAACACACTTCAAGGTGGATTGAAATTTTCCTCTTTTTGCATGCTTGAACATCACAAACCTATGAAACAGACAAGTTTCGTAGGGGAGTTACCTGTGAATCAAGCACTGCTAGATTCTATGATAACAAAATGTTTCTCAAATCATTTATCTATGATGGGAATAAATAAGGCCTAAATGCACAAAGAAACTAGAAATTAAGAAAAATGTGGCACTGCCAAATTGAGTCCCAACATTAGCTCTAGTTGGGGACATGTGTCTCTTGTAAGCATTGAAATAATCTAGGTATCTCTAAGAGTAGACCATAAAAGGGACACACAACAAGGGAACCAAGAAAACCACACTTCATCTTGATTGACTAGTGTCAAAATTGCACAAAGATAAAATATATACAAGGTAGGAAATCATGACTTATATGAAGTAATACTTAATATGTAAGCCATGAATGAAAATATCTATTAAATCTCATGTTAGATCCTTGAGATGGTACACATTGTGACCATACTCTACAATTTTCTATGACCCAAGCCATAAAGGATCAAGCTTCACATTTCTTATTTTATCCTTTGATATAGCATTCAAAATGAAGACAATATCTCTAACATGGAAGTTTTTGTATAATATTTTCTTTTCAAAGGGGCATTTTATTGCTTGCTTGTGTGATAATATTTTCTAATGGAATATTTCATTTCTCATCCAACTTTGTTAATTCTAGTATTCTCTAAGAGATTGAAATATTTACTCCATCAATATTTTGTAGAAATTGATATAGAGGCAAGTAGGTCCAAGATGATTGACATTTTGTGATCTAGTCCATAGAATAGTTCAAAAGGAATATTTCCAATAGCTATCTTATAGGTCACTATGGTAGCCCATAGTGCCTATTTTAACTTTCCATTCCATTTTTTCTTGTTCATATATAATCTTCTTCTTATAATATTCATGAAACTCTTTTTTCTAAATTTAGATTTTCCTTTTCCTTGGGAATGGTATAGGGAAGCTCATGAATCAAATCAATCCAATAATTAGTACATAATACTAAATATCATTGAATCTGAAACACATGGAATTATCTCCAACGATTCTTGTAGGCATAACAAATTTAGTTATGATGTTATTCAATAAAA
>VDFB02000017.1:438295589-438313783 GCA_007258455.2 Sequoia sempervirens | reverse complement strand
CCTCCACCTCCACCTCCACCTTCCCCTCTCCCTCCGTCCCTCCCCCTCTCCATCTCTCCCTCCCTCCCTGCTCCCACTCCCCCTCCCTCACTCATTATCTCTCCCACTCCCTTTCTCTCTCTTTCACTCCCACTCTCTACCTACACAACTAGACAACTCTCACTCCCTCTCTCTCTATGAGTCAATCACATGTGTATTAATGATAAATTCAACCAATAGTAATGGACACAAACACTCTAAGAAAACCATATAGGTTTGAATCACAATTGATGCAACATCATACAACTTAAACACATCAACCCTAAAGTGCAAGGACATTAGACACACCATGCAATTTTCACATGTTACACATACACATCATGCAACTTAAACAAATAACATAATATAATATTTCAAAATAATAAATAAATAAGTTCTATATTTATAATAAAAATAGACAATTAAAAAAATATTATAATATTTCTATTTCTAGTCCCTATATATTTATTCAAATAATAGATAGCATAATATATATCAATAAACTCTCCTTCCAATAAATATTTCCTCAAAATTCACTTCAAAATCTCATATTTATAGAAAGACTAAATTATAATCATATTTTATAAGAATAATGAGACTATGAAACACAAAAAATTAAATTAACTATTCATACCTTATTGTCAAACTTTAAATAAACATATATTATATTGGAAGAAAGTGTATTTATACTATATTTAAAAAAAATAAAATTACATTTTAAAAGAAAATGTAACTACTTTATGGTGTAGTTCTAAATGTTATTTTAAAGGAATTAAACACCATCCATGATAATATTTTGATAATAAGCTAATTGGTGTAGTTCTAAATGTTATTTAATTGGTAATAAGCTAATTAAATTTGATTAATATTTAAAAAATTTATATATATATTAAAAAAATATATGAATTAATTATTTAATATGTCAAATTTGATGGGTATTTAATGTTAAGTAACCAATTTAATAAAAAATAGATAAAATATTTTTTAAACTTTTAACACATGCATTTATTCTTATTTAAATAAATTCTAACAATAGTATCTTTGATTACTTTTTTAAAATGAAAATGAAAATAAAAACAATAGATATAGAAAAATAAGAGAGACACTCTCAAAGATGTTCATGACCATCTTTGAGAGTTTTTGAAGGGATATTTCTACCCCTCCTCAAAAAAATGGTATATCTTTATTAATTATAATTGTTGACAAATATTTACAATAAATATAAATTAAAAGTTACTTATATTTGTATTTTCATTTCACCGTGAAAAATACTATAAGATGATTTCTTCTCTGAAGTCTTCATGTTCAAGTTCTTTCGTTGTGCACCAACCCTCCAGTAATTATGTGTTCATGTTCTCACTGTTATGCAAAACAAGTGTAAGTTAAACAACAAAAATCTTGTCAAAACTAAATTTTATTTCAAACAACTCAAGAGAAATCCCCCATATTGTACCAATTTTCATAAACCAAATAAAACTCTAAAATTTATTTTTATTTGACAGATATAAAGCTAAAATTGGCCAGTGTCCTATATTCCTGTGCCAAAATAGAAACAGAACTCCTTAAAGAAATGTGACCTCATGATTGTTGGACATACGCAAAATGGAGACAATAACAAGACTGGAGAAACTTCCAAACACTTTTAATTGCAGATTTAAAGTCAAATTCTACAACCTATGCCAGCTAACTGTTGTATGGTAAACCCAACATCAAACATTTGTTATGGATCATACAGAGCTGCCTTGAAGGTGTATATATAAGTTTCTTTTAGATGTTGTTTCCACTATAAATCACTTCTATTTATGATTAAAATAAATAAATAGATTGTGACTACTATAACAAGAAATCATACCAAGATTAGTTGAACATATTAGCACATCTCAATGCACAATTATTTTGTTTCGGCTTGATCAGATGGGCTGATTCCAAAGTTTCTTGTTTGGAAGGATTCCACTCTTATCCTCTAAATGATTAGGTCCGAGCTGAATTTAGCAGAGGCAAGTTGATAGGCAGATAAAACTGTATTTGTCTGTTGTCATTGGAAATTAGTTTACCTTGATGCCCTGCTCAGATTTGTGGTCAAATTTTTAAAATTCACAGAGGGCATGAATTGCAATTTATAAATAGAAAATGGGGCGAGACAGAAAACAACGGTGAGGGACAAAACAAGGAACTAAAGCACCTTCCTAATGAAGAACATGAAATCGAAGACAACAGATTTTATTTTGGGGTGAAACTAATCATTTTGTCCCAAATTCATAAGGCTTCCCTCCAGCCGTCATGCTCTTTGCAATAATAACTAACAAAGGGTATATCACAAGGAAAAACCCGTACAATATCTTGCTTCTAAAGGAAGATGCAACTGGCAAACAAAGATCAGGTTTTGAGGAAGCTGAATTTTCACTTTGTGAGGCATTATCTCTTAATTGTGAGGAGGCTAGAGCTTTGTTGGGAATATTAGAGTATCAGAAAGGAAACATTGCAGGTGTATGAGGGAATTGAATTACATGGAAGGAAAATTATGTAATGAATCAATCAATTCAGTCTCACTACATGTAGCAAGCATTTATAATTGGAGGTCATGTAATTACAAAAGATTGGCTATTTGATGATTACTGGTTATTTGATGATCTGGTTGTCTGTAACCCAACAAATTGTCAGGCATAAAACATGGCAGATTCTCAAACTTTTGCCAACACAAGGGCTCTGGTTACCTGTGTCAAGAATTTCCCTCAGGAGTCAGAACGAAGGAAGTGCGCTGGGAATTCTTAAAGGATTTGTGGAGCACAACACAGGGGTAATTCTGTTGCATAGGTAATCGCTGTATCACACTTTCTTGTTCTTATTTCACTAGTTATGCTCATCCTTGTTCTTATTTCACTAGTTGTACTCATATGCAGGTGTTATGAGTAGAGCATTTTTGCAGAGTCAAAATTCCTACATGTTGATGAGAATGCGCAGTTAGGCGTGTGATCTCATATAGCAGGTTGGAAGTGCTTGGGAGGAGAAGGTGCAGATGATGTTTGTGGAACTTGGAAGTGCTTGGGATTCTACCTCGTCCCATTCTAGTGATATCACCATGCTTGAGGATTCTATTAAATGTATAGTATTAAGTTGAAATTAATTACAATGAATTGAATAGAATATAGAAGAATGGACAAAGAATTGCAGACAAGAGACCTCTGAAAAGCAGATGAAGACTAACAGAAACAGTTGTAAACCCTTGAGTTCTTTAAAGCCCTAATTATTATAATACTAATAATATTTCACATTGTAGTAGGGCTTTCAATGGAAGAGTGACCCTACTTTGACAGTAAAAATAGAGGAAAGAACTATTTAAAGTTACAGAGCACATAATAACAATAGGCCATACACAATAGCTAAATCTGCATACCTTAATGATCGCAACTAGCTCACTCTCAAGCCCTTTAACTACAAATTTTCAGGAACAATGCCCCTGAGAATCAAGAAGTATATTGCATATTTGAATCTTTGACGGGGACTGTAAATCAAAACAACAAATATTTTATTCAAACAGGGAAAACAGTGCATGCAAAAAAAATCTACAAAGCCATATTCTCTTAATTTCTTGATATTCAGGATCTTTAAAGAAAGATAAACATTAATTATTTCACAATTACAAAAGAGTAAAAACCCTTCAAAAATAAATGAATACTAAACTAAACACAGAGAGAGAATCAAATTAAATAAATATAATCTTTTGATTTGAAATTCTAGGGAAAAAAGACAAACCAACAAAATTGTCTATAACTTTTCAAACAAATGAAGCCCTTCTAAAACATGGGTCAATAGAAATTGATACACTTATGCAT
The DNA here is from genome assembly GCA_007258455.2 of Sequoia sempervirens. NCBI lineage: Eukaryota > Viridiplantae > Streptophyta > Pinopsida > Cupressales > Cupressaceae > Sequoia > Sequoia sempervirens. The sequence goes on along the minus strand of VDFB02000017.1, from coordinate 438,309,932 downwards.
TCGATCCTGATAAACCATCACAGTGCTAAATAATTTAGTTTAGCATTAAATTACTAGAAAAGAAATGTAGAGTGTTTCAGAGACAACAGTTTGAAAAGAGTAAACCCACCTGGAAAGAGATATGGTTACATTAGATTGATCTCAGATTTCTTAGGAAGATCATCAACATAAGTGCACTCCAAAAGGTGTATTCTGACAACATAGTAGAACCACCTTCAACACAAAAATGAACATTAGGAAGATAAATTGAAATAACATCCATGATTCAAAGAATTTGTCTTCAAAAAATACGTTACCAAGCCCCTTGGAAATCGAAGGAGGGTGGCCTCTTCACAAGCTTAAATCCAAGAACATTTTTGCAGAATTGGGAGGAAGATTGAACAATGAGACATGATTGAGAGCAGGAAAAGGCAGAGGACATGGATTCTCTTCCTTCCCCATATTCCTACCACAAGTAGACTAAACAGGGCGGGAAATTAAATGAGAGCTGAACAGTCTTTTTATGATGCTACTCTCACCAACGGCTAGTTAGTTTTAATTTTCTTAAAAAGCAACGCTCCTATTCTTAAAAAGCTACCAACACTCCTATTTTTAAAAATCTACTTAATGGATTCATAAAATGCTAATTACCTATAGCATGTGTTTCTATTATCTAATTCTTATTATGGTTGAATCTTATATATCATTAAGATTTTGTGCATGATAATCTTCATGGAACATACACAGAGCTATTTTTTTATTAAAGTTGTATGATGTGCTTGGTGTACAAATGTGAATTGGGTATTGGCATTGCATGCATCATTGGTATACACATCCTTATTTATATAGAATCATGCTTGTGCACATTAGAATTGATGATATTTATGTCATTAAGTCATATACATGTGATTGATTCATATGGAATTTGAATGTTGTATGTGCATTGGCGTGCTCGTGTGCATTAGTATGCATGTGGCATTGATGGCATTACGTTGTGTACACATGATTGATTCATATGTAATGAGAATTGGTCTAGTTCATATTATGGTTCAATATTATGTATGTCATTGAGTTTTGTGCATAATGCTCTCCATGCCATGTACATTGGTCTAACTTGTATTAAAGTCATATGGTGTGCTAATGTGAATTAAGTTTTGGCATATATATATTTTGACTTGAATACACGTCCTTATTTATATGGAATTTATGTTATGGTTACATCACATGCTTGAATTGAATTTGTATAGTGTACCTCATGGTACTAATATTGAATGATATTCAATCACTGAGTTATATTTGATTGATTTATATTCCATGTACATGAGGATGTTATGTTAGTGTTGTATCAAGCATGAATCAAACTTATATGTTGAGTATTTCATTATTTTTTGTGCATAATACTCTCCACACATACATAGGGCTAATTTTTATTAATATTGTATGGTGTGTTTGGTGTGCTAATGTGAACTAGGATTTGGCATGTACATAATTGACTTGTATATGTGGATAAGGATTTTATGTTGGTGTTGTATTAAGTGTGAATCAAACTTGTATGTTGTGTTTAGAATGCCCATGTGCATTAGTATTGGTGACATTTATATCATTAATTCATATACATGAATGATTGATTCATATATAATGTAAATTTCTCTAATTCGTATTATGGTTGATGTTATATATCATTAAGATTTTGTGCATGATAATCTTCTTGGAACATACACAAAGCTATTTTTTATTAAAGCTGTATGATGCACTTGGTGTGCAAATATGAATTGGGTATTGGCATTGCATGCATCATTGGTATACACATCCTTATTTATATAGAATCATGCTTGTGCACATTAGAATTGGTGATATTTATGTCATTAAGTCATATGCATGTGATTGATTCATATGGAATGTGAATTGGTTTAGTTCATATTATGGTTGAATATTATGTATGTCATTGAGTATTGTGCATAATAATCTCCATAATGTGTACATAGGTTTAATTTTTATTAAATTTGTATGATGTGCTAATGTGAATTAGGATTTTGTATATATTCAATTGACTTATACACATCCTTGTTTCTATGGAATTTGTGTTATGATTGCATCACATATTCAAATTAAATTGTTATGGTGTACCTTGTGTGTTTGTGTACATTAGGATTGAATAGAATTATATTATTGAGTTACATGTGAATGATTTATTTGACATATATATGAGGATAATCCATTTTAAGGTTTTATTGTGTGCTCAATGTCTATCTATGCACAAACTTTTATGTTGGTGTGTTAAGAATGCCTATGTGCATTATTAGTATTGGTGGCATATATTTAATTAATCTATATACTTGTGATTGATTTATATGAAGTATAAATTGGTCTAGTTTAGATTATAATTGAATTTTATGTATGTCTTTGAGTTTTATGCATAATAGTCTCCATGGCTCATACATAGGGATATTTTTATTAAATTTGTATAGTGCTTTTGGTGTGCTAAGGTAAATTAGGCTTTGGAATGTATTCACTTGGATTGTATTCTAGTGTGCTGGTCCAAGATTTCATTTTGAAGAACCATCAAAATTGATCTTGAATCTTTCCTACATTGGTCTCTTCCAAGCTACTTTCCTTCTAATTTTTTTATTTAACTTTCAGTTGTCATGTGGGTCTTTTTAAATTAACCCAACTTTTCTTTAATTCCTCATCCCACCTTATGAACTTGGTGTCTGATTTCATGATTATTTTTGCATTTAATAGTTCACAAAGACCTTTGATTTTTCATATTAGTTCATCTTCATCCATAAATTTTTATTAAAAAAATTATTTGATTTATTTGCTTCCATTTGTGCCAAACAACCAATGATGGCACATAAATCCATAAATTTTCCCACATTTCTTCCTTCTTTCCTTTTTTCCAGCTAATCAACCATTCTTTACTATCATCATGTCTAGCTCCACTCCATCCTAAAAATTATTGGATCCAATCCCAACACCTCTTTGAATATGAACATCCTAGAAGGAGATGATTGACTATTTCACAGTTTTTATAACATAGTACACATCAGTTTGGTCCTTGTATGCCAATCATATTTAATTTCTCCATCGTAAGTAAACCTTTTTGTAGTGTCATCAATAAGAAAGCACCTGCCTTGGGTAATACTCTAGGATTCTAGCATAATGTGCTTGGCAAGGTTTTATCTGCTTGTATTGCATTTTGAATCTGATACCCCATTTTAACAATATATTCTCCTGACCTTGCCATATTATAATATTAATATTAATATAATTTTTTTTTTGGATTAATGATAAACAAGTTTTGAAGGGTGCCTAAAACCTTGAACAAAAAGAGATAGTGGCAGTAAAGCTAAAACAATAGATTTCCCACCCAACACACCAAAAAACCAGCTGATTACCAGAACATCAACAGACCATCAACAAGAACCAACGCAAAAAACAAAAAATAGCAGATCAAACCACACGACCATTAGAGAAGTTCTTTGAGCATCTTAGCCACCTCCAAATCTTTAGACGCCAACCTATCATGCATCTCCATGATATCCTCAACATCACGGCCAGGGATTGTTTTACCTTTCTTTGTTTTACTCTGGATATGCACACTTGGTCCAACATCCAAATTCGTGTTGTGCATTTCCATGACAACACTCTCCCCCCTTTCCTTAGTCACATGTTCTTCAAAAAAACCTCTTCCAGTCCATTCCTTCACTTTTTGGTTGAGGAAGACCATACCTTCAATTCAGGCCTTCAAATTCTTCTTGCTAATGTTGATTATTGAGTCCAAGTCCTTCTAGAGCTGCCTATTCCACTTTTCCAACAAAGCCATCCTCGGTCCATAATCACTCTCCAAATTAGCAAGCTCATCCACCACACAACCAACACTGGAATTTAAAGACCTAGTCAACTCAAAGATAGAATCCTTCTCCTTGAGACTGTGCAGAGTGGAAATATTGCAAAGGGAAATAGTATCATGTTTGTTGTGGAGGTCCTACACCTCTTGCACAAGCCACATCAGCAAATTGAATAAGATATATGCACCTTCTTTCACCAAACTAGATGCATGCGAGAAATACATAGCTCCCCAAAACACACCCCTTCCCTAATGCGAACCAACCAGAGGCTCCTCCTCATGAGACACCTCATGGAAAAGCTTGGCCTTACCCATGTCTTTAGACGTCGACACTTGGGCAGAATCTTCCACATTGACCACAAAATTACCCTTGCCAACAACAGGGGACCCACCATCACCATAATTCCCCAAACCATCACCCTGGGTATTCACCACCACCTCCTAAAATTTATCAACCACCTCCTTAGGCTGGCCCTTGGCCTTATATTTATATATATTTAAAATATATATTTTTGGTAGGTAAACATTTTTTACTGGAGCTATGAATTAGTGAGGTCACATTTGGGGGACCTTATCCCCGATATCTCCTCCTCCCTCCTTTCCCTACCACCCCCCTACACCTCCTTCACCATTCACATCTCAAACTCCTTCCTTTGTCCAACATGCTTCACCAGCCTTGCCACTGACACCTTCTTCTTCCATTCGCAACCTCCCCATGATCTCTCTCCTTGAATTTTCTCTTACTTTATTGACCTCGTAGCAGTGCTAACAAAATCATCCATTGCTCCACCATTTCTCCTCGTGCATTGATTTTTGTCACTTTCTCCCTCCATCAAGTATTCCCACCATCCACCGGGGGATTCAAACCTTAAGCAGTTCAACTATTGCCCTTGCAACTTAACCGTTGCACTACAGGGTCAACCTCATATATATATTTAAAATATTAATATTTAATATAATAAATGATAAATTAATATATAAAATAATAAATTGATATATACTAGGATATACTATTATTCATATAATATACATATAATATAATATAATATAATATAATATTATATATTATATTGTAATATAATTATATCTATAGTATTTAGTATAATATAATATTATATATGATAGTATATAATATTATAAAAATATTTGATGGAATTTTGTAAGGGAGTTTTAAATATCATATTTATTATAATAAAACTATAAGGAGTAGAGAGCAATGTATACATCTCTCTCTCCCTCTCTCTCACCTTACCTCTATAATTTTGTCTATCTCTACTCACCCTCTCCCTCTCTACCTACATTTCCCTCAATCCTTCCCAACCTATCTCTCTACCTACCTCTCCCTTGCTCCCACCTTCCCCCTTTGTTTCTCTCTCTTAGACCCAACTTCCCCCTCTACTTCTCTTTATATCCCCTCCCGACCTCCATCCCTCTCTACTCTCTATATATCCCCTCTTGCCCCATCCCTCCAACCTTACCTCTCTCTCCATCTACCCCTCACTTTATATATCGCTCCCCCCTTCCCTCTCTCTCCCTCCCTCTCTACTCTCTATATATCCCCTCTCGCCCCATCCCTCCAACCTTACCTCTCTCTCCATCTACCCCTCACTTTATATATCTCCTCCTTCCCTCTCTCTCCTTCCCTCTCTCCCTCCCACTTTACCTCTCTCTCTCAACACTACCATTCAATCTATCTCTCTCTCTACCTAATTATCTCTCTATTTCTTACACCTTACTTCTCTCTACCTACCTATCCTCCCTTTGTGCCTCCCTCCCTCTCTATCTCCACTCACCCTCTCCCTATCTACCTACCATTCCCTCAATCCCTCCCACCCTACCTCTCTTTCTACCTACCTCTCTCTTCGTCCCTCCTCCCTCTCTCTACCTCTCTCCCCTCACTCTCTCTACATATCTCCGCTCACTCTACCTACTTCTCCCTCTATTTGTTGGAACATAGTGATCTACTGAGAGGAGGGTGAATCAATAGATATTGAAATTTTTACCTCTCAACACTTAGTGCAAATTAACTATTTGAACTCTTAATGTGCAAATAAAAAATTAATAAGAAAACACATGAGAGAGCACACAAGTAGTCAACACATAACACCAAATTTACGTGGAAAACCCAAGGTTGGGAAAAACCACGGTGAGAAATGCTGCTAGTATCTACTATCCTAATCTAGCCTCACAAGCTTGAAGTTCAATTACAATACTTGAAGGGCACCACCCCTATGGAGACAACTATCCCCTAGTTTTAGGAGCACCCATTCCAAGGAAGCACCCACTCTCTAATCTGAGCACCTACCCAAATATCTAATGGCACCCACCAATCAAATTTATAAAGCCAGATATTAAAATTTTAATGACAATTCTATGTTGCAACTTATTTGCAACTGCACTTACATGTATGTTGCACACTTTGCAACTCTTCTTCTACTTTGCACCTCATTATCCACTCTATATTCACTTCTTTTTTGTACCACTATTCTCTGCACTTGCTGCTTGCTTATCATCACATCCCCTTTCTATAATAAACTAGTTTGAATGAGAAAAACCCAAACAAAAAGAACCAATACAATCAAGGGTTTTACACTAAACACAAATCCAAATTTGAATTCTTGATTTTTGTTTGGTTCAACTTATTCAAGCATGGTGCATTCTTTCTCTGCAATCAAGTTCTATGCACTCTACTGCTCTCGACTCTTCCTTACCCAGACTTCTCTCTCTCACTTTCCCAACTATTACTTTTATCACACATTCAATTGCTAAGTTATCTATCTTTTTGTCACTACCCCATAGTCACTTCCTCAAGCTATGCACATCCAACTCAATACTACTATTAGGGTTTTCATTCTTTCTTCTTCGGGAAGAATCCGATGCATCAAGCCATACTTGCATTAAATTTTTTCTAAAAAAGTCTTCTAAGATTGGCAATTAGTAAACCCTAAGTTGGATATGCATTTAATGTATTCCTTTGTTCATAAGATTTGAGCTTGATCTATGTTGGCATAGCACTTTGTGTCATCATTCTATAACTCAAATCACCAATTAATTCAATTGTTGGTAAAGGTAAACCAATTAAATCCATTCTTCTTGTCAGTTGCCAGTCAAAAATTGCTTATAAAAACTTAACCATTTGAAACAACCATCTTCAAATTCTAACTGTTGATCTTATCACTTCATGCCATGATCCATGGTTCTCTATCCATCTTGAAAATATAAAGTCATCACCAGTGGATTATTCTTATTTGAATCTCTATCATCAATTTTGTGGGCTTCATGACATTATGTATCATTACATCAAAGAGACTTATAGATTACTTACTCCAAATTCTTTCTTTCTCTTTGATAAGCTACCTTTGATCTGCATGTCCACACCATTTCCGTGCAATTCAAAACAAGGATGTGAATTTCTCAGTTGAGGCGATTGTTCTTCAACATTCATCATCACATGTCACCAACTACTATCATCTTCTGCCACATGTCATAAGATTACTTGATTATCATCTTTATGTGCCTGCCACATCAACACTAATCTCCATTCATCTCTATCATTATATTGAAGGGATGGGAAATATGCCTCCACCAAAACTTAATTCTCTTCAATGAATATAATTCAACCCACATAACACCATTTAATCATTGACCAAGGAAAAGATTTGTTGATTTGCAACAGTGATGCAAAATCAACCATTAAATGTTTTCCACATGTCATCCTCATATTCATTCCTTGGAATGCATGTCATCATCCTTGGTTCCAACTCACCTGTCAACCAACTACACCTTACAGTTAGGTCCCACCTTTCGGCATATCAAAGAGACGAATAATGTTTTCTTGTCGAAGCTCCATTGTCACTCTGATCTTCCATTGCAATTTCCATGTCAAAGAGACTAGCATTCCTATACTAGTGAGATTCACAAGTCTACTCGATAAATTTTTTTATCACCATATCGAAGGGACAAAGGATACTGTCTCTTTGAAAGAACATTGTTGTCGCAACCACTTCACAACAAGGATGTGAAGTGTGAAATCACCACATCAAAGAGACTGATAGTACTGTGATGTTGAACACATAATGTCACCTTGATGTGATCCTCAAACCTCATCAACTGACAGTCTAGCTATGAGGGGCTAGTCACCCACATGGTACAAAGGGCTTAAGTTGTCTCTTAAGCTACTAGTAACTTGTAGTAGGCGGTCAATGTAGGAATATAACATTATTATGCAAACCTACCATGACTAAGCATAAACACTTCAAATTGAACTTGTTTGTCACAAAACTAAACTACAAATTACACACCTGGAAGCTCTCAACCAACTACAGCTACTCTGAACACTAATATGTCAATTATATTCCTTTGCAAGATGGCATTGTTATTTTGCACTTTTACCACTTTTAACATCAATAACAACATTTTCAACACTATTCCTTCCACCTTACCTCTCTCTACCTATTTCTCCATGTCTCCCTTATTTCCTCTCTCTACCTCCCTCAATCCCTCCATCCTACCTCTCTACCTCTCCCTCACCTCATCCCTCTCTAATTTTCTATATCTCTCCTCTCCCATTATCCCTCCTAACCTTCCTCTCTCCCTTTGTCTCTCCTTCTCTCCTCTCTCTCTACCTTTCTCTCAAACCCTTCTCCCTCTACTTCTCTCTATATCCCCTCCCTACCTTCATACCTCTCTAATTCTCTCTACATGCCCTCTCCCTCCCTCCATCCAATTGTACCTCTCTATTCACCTACCCCTCCCTTTTTTACTCCCTCCTTCATTCCCCCTCTCTCTCCCTCTATCCCTCCCACCCTGCCTCTCCCTCTCTATACCTATCCCCCTCTCTCTACCTCTCCCTCTCTCTACATCTCCCTCCCCCTCCCTCTCTCTCACACTACCTCTCTCTCTACTTACCTCTCTATTCCTTGCACCTTACCTCTCCCTATATTCCTCCTTCCCACTCTATCTTTGTCCCTCTACCCCTCTCTCACTATCTCTATACCTACATCTCCTTCCATTTCTCTCTCTCCCACACACACATATAACCTATCCCACCTTACCTCTCTCTCTTTCTATCTACCTCTCTCTATTCCTTGCACCTTACCTCTCTCTACCTACCTCTCCCTATCTCCCTCCATCACTCTTTCTCTTCCACCCTACCTCTCCCTCTCTCTCTCCCTCTACCTCTTTGTCACTCTCTCTCTACCTACCTCTCCCTTTATTCCTTCCACCTTACCTCTCCATATCTCCCTCCTCTATATATCCCCTCTCCCTCCATCCTTCCAACCCTACCTCTCTTTCCACCTACCTAGGTCCCTTTATCCCTCCCTCACTCTCTACCTATCTGACCCTACCTCTCTCTCTCTCTCTACCTACCTCTCTATTCCTTACACCTCACCTCTCTACCTACCTCTCCCTATCTCCCTTCTCTCGAGTTATCTCCTTCCCTCTATCCTACCCAACCTACTTCTCCCTATATCCCTCCTTCACTCTCTTTCCCTCTCTCTACCTCTCCCAATCTACCTCTCCCACCTATTGACGATGATGCCAATCGCAACAACAGTCCAGATAAAATCCACATAGAAAAATTGCAAGGAACCTATCCTTCTTGAAAGGCTTAACTAGGGAAACCTTAGGGGTGTGTGTCCATGTAATAGGAAAAAGGTTGACTTAGCTCAATCCCAAGTCTCCGGTAGTCAGGCCTTGACCATACTAGGTTCACTCCAGGGTATGATATGATATTGTTGTTAATCTAAGGGGTTCATGGTTATCTCCAATCTCAAATATCGGTTTCATTAAGAATCATAAGCATTAGATACAAGATTTCCAGTCCAATCATACAATATTTTCATGAAATCAAAAGATTTTGCAATAATATTTCATGAACATCAAACAATTGTGGTATCACTTAGGTAGATTTAGCTTTAAGCATTCAAAAAATTCATAGAAAATAAAATATTTTCAATAAATTTCCATTCATTCATCTATTTTTTTGAAACATTTTATGAAATTTAAACATCTAATCTAAAATAAAGCATAAAAATATTGAAAAATAAAATTTCTCCTGATTATTCTCCATGCATGCCCCAAGATTTAATCAAATCAAAGAAAACCACTTTATACTTCACTAGATTGCTTCATAGCTAAGCATAAGATGGTGGTTTTGTTTGGACACTGAGTAGGTTCTACATGCACCCTTAAACGATGCAACACATAGTCTTGTTCAGCTGAACTAACGAAAACCAACTACATAAGATACATGAGATAGGTAGCTATCAAATTGGCTTCGATATTGATTAAGTTCTATGTGCATACAAGTTTTTAGTTTGGAATGATTCAAAAAATAGGAAAAAAAGAACAAAACTTAGAGAAGTTTTGGCTCTTCCGACATCCACAAATTCTAAACTTAACATAAAAAGAAGTATCCCTTGGCCTTTTATAGAAGTAAGACAAAAGTAAGATAAGAAAAATACATGAGAAGAAATCCAAGGGATGAATCACATCAAGGCACGTGGAATATGGTGACTGGTAAGAGAAATGCAAATTAAGTCAATGAAGGTCAACCTCCATATGCACATTGAAATCCTTTGGGTTTTTCATCTTCTTATTATCGCCAGGAAAGTAATTTGAATTAGGATAGTGTGTAGGAACTTTCCCATATATTTAGAATAATTACTTCATCATCCTACCCCTACACTTTGGCTCTACCTTGGGCTTTCTACTCTTGGGAATGAGCTTCCTTGGAGGTTGGCACTTTTTGTCACCGTATTATGTGAAATATCGAGATCCCTAATATTATGGTAGACTCAAACCCCTCTGCATATAACTTCCCAGAATGCATAGCCCGATCTAGATATGATTCTATTTGTGATTCAAACTTTCCTAACCATCCATACCCCAACTTTGCATCGCAATCTGCTTCTCCTGCAATCACAAATTCCATATATTAAAACCCTTTTAAAAACATTTATAAAATATCATGTAAATAAAACCATCATTAACTTGTTATCATGTAAATCCATCATAATTAACACGATTTCAAGAAAACCACATATATTCTTGTGTAATTATTCTTTTATATACCGGGTTACCAGACTATCAAACTTCTTAGATAAACTTAAAATTTTAAAACTTTGCTTTACATCGTTACCTAGTACCTGGTATTCAAATTTCCCCATGATTTCCTGGAGTTCGATTTTCATAGAACTTCCATCACCAGACCTAGACTATCGGACTGAAACACTTTTCTCAACACTTCCATTACCTTTTGCATTTTAAACATTCCCAGTTCGCAGTACTCGGTACCCAGAACACTTGAACTACGAAGTACTCTTTTTTTAAAAGAGTTATTTTTTCTCTTCACTTCTGGTGATCTTTCCAACTAGCTAGTATTTTCCATAAGCGTTAGTTTTCACTTGAAGTCCCCAAGTCTTACAGTCCTGGGGCATGTTGTGAGACCACACAACAACTTGCAACGAATAAAACCAAATTTAAATCAATACTTGGGATTAAATCACCAGTTGTAAATTATAATTTATGCATATTTTAAAATAATAACTCTTTACCTTTACCTAGATTCTAACATAAAACTAATAAAATTCCTCCATAAATATTTGTGTGTGCTTTGATTAATTCCAATTTTCGGAACTCAGTGAAAAAAATTAGTTCATTAACATTGAACTACATAGTTTGGTAATCCTCCAAAACCAACCAGGGATAGAGCCTTGTTTCCATTCAAGAGTCCATAGCCCCAACAAGGTTGTCTCTATTATTTTCGCAAACATAGATTTACTGCCAGGTAGGAATCCATAGCCCCAGTAGAGATAGTTGGATAGCCTAAAGAGTTTATATATATCTTTTTTTATATTTCTTTTGATATTTCATTGATAGCTCATTTCTCTTTTGATATTTTATTGATAGCTCATTTTTCAACTTGCAAGCAATGAAGCCCACTATTGGGTTGGGAATTACAGTGGTAGTGAAGGTTACCTTTTGATTTTTCATTCAATGAAAATCCCCTCATGAATTCACTACTTCCCAAAAACTCATTTAATAATTCCCTATTGGTGTGTATTCCTAGTTAAACTTTGCTAATTTTATGCCAAATCCTAGCTAACTGCAACTTGCTATATGTTAGAAAATATGCATAAATTAAAATTTAGCAACAAACAACTTAATCACCTAATCTAAATCTTAACTTAGAACCATAAGTTACCACCCTTCTGATCAAATTTTATGGCAACTACCAAATACTTGGATAGCAATTCTGATGTGACGGCGCTACACCACATAAATGGATAAAAAATGTCATGATTATACTTAAACATGATCCCATTATTCTACATTGAATTTGCATGCCTCAACGCGCATGTATTACTTCCTTCAAATTTCCTAGGTGATGACGTGTGCTGCCTTACCAGCTTCATTTTCCTTTCTGCTTCACACACATAAGCACCTTCATGATTAATATGGCTTTATAAAAACACAATGAAATGACCACCATTAATTTCAAAATATTTAACTTGCTTGATCCGCAATCTTTGTGCTGGTCAAATTTGAAGCAAATTGTCACCAATTGTGTGTAAAAATTAATTTTAATTAACATTCTACTCTAGAGAAACCATCTGGTTGCCACCTTGCTTATGATTTCCAAGACTTCAATCCAGGAAACTATGTACCGCAATTTCCTCACTATTTTCTATAAATTATGCACTTTTCTCAAATTTTTTACACTTCTACTTTGCCTTCTTTTTATTTTGCATTTTCTTGAGTTGCTTGTGCTTGATTTCTTTTAGGTCATGGATACTCCAATTTTCTTGACCTACTCTTTTCGCTAGAATGTTTTCTTGGGTTGTATCATGACTTAGAGACTTGAAAAGGTTTTCTTCATTCAGACTACCAGTTTCACTATGCCAAGCTTGTGCTTAGTCCTTGGGGAACAATATGTAAATTCTAGAGGTTACTATTAGTTTTATTTCAACTTAGCTTCTCACTTTGTAGCATCACTCCTAGAAATTGGGTTTCTTGTTGAAGACATTCACTTAGCTGTACCTTTGATAGTGCGGCCTGAACATTTGGAGAATCTAGATACTATTCTATCTGTTGCACATTCAACCATCAGAATCCCTTCCATGGATGATATTCCTTGATTCCTTGAACACGAGGAAGTGGTTCCACTCCAGTTTTTTTTACTTACCTCCATACTGCTGACTTTGAAGTTCACCAGGAAATGGCCTACGTAGGGTATTTAGTCCTGATGGATGAGGCATCCCAAATTGATTGAATGGCTGCTCCTCTCTACATCTCAACTCCATCTTTTTGATTTTTTGATCTTTTTATAGCAAGAATTTTGGTACTTCCATGTATATACGTGATACACATACACACACACATATATGTATATATTAGCTTTGTTGTACATCTTAAAGCATGTATTTACTGTGAGTGGTTTTATCATTTTACTTTTTACAACATAATATTACAAATGTTTGAATTAACTCTCATGTGTATGATAAGTTAAGCAGAATTTGCTAATGCAAAGGGACAAATAGAAAAAAGAAAAAGAAAACAAAGAAAAAAAAAACCCTACAAAAAGAAAACTAACCCTAGCTAACCAAAACTCTAATCTAACAAATGACTAACCCTAACAAAGCAATTTATTTTAAGCTCAATAACTATTTTCACGATTATTTTGGTACAAATTACATGTTTATCCTTGAATTCATTGTAATAAATTTCAAATGTTCTACTGTAACAATGAATTTCTTTAAATTGTCGATAAGGGTGTGGTTCATTGGTCAAGTCACTTGGTTGTAGTGACGACCACCAGGGTTCAAACCCTCACTGGGCCAAAGTGCTCGCAGGCCTTATGCCTTCGCTGGGCCAATGAGCTCGTTGGTTTGGTAGTTTCTTGTGGTTTCTTGTTCCCACTTCACAGCTCCGGTCAAAAGTGTTTACCCCTAATAATATGGGTGCATTGCACCTTTAAAAAAAATATTTTTTTAAAATTTTCTACATTTAACAAATGTAAATTCAAAGGCGTACTTACCAATAACTTGGCTCATATGTATGAAAATGACCTCATTAAAGGTCAATTGTACACACCTTCTTCGTTTCATCAATACTCTACCTTCTTTTAGCCCTAGTTCATGGTTTTCCTCTTTGATCTGTTTAGTTCCATGAATGGCTATGTCCATTTCTTGACCTTCTTCTCCTCTGAAATTTTTTTGTGTCCTCGGCCCTGTCTTCACTTTGAACTTTTTTAGACCAAGAGATATTACAATTTATATTGTTATCAGAAAGAGAAAAAGTAAAAGTTTGATACTTTGTATCTTGCATAAAATCAAGAAAATTTCCTTTTTTAGCTTGTGAATTTTCAATTTGGAACAAAAAATACACGTCTCACACTCAATTTTCCCGCTCCTCTTCATTTACATTTTCCATGTATGAGGAAAATGATGACTCATCAATGTCATTTTCTCATTTTTGGTGCAATATTTCTTAGTCTCAGCATTCTCGCC
>VDFB02000017.1:438263865-438295489 GCA_007258455.2 Sequoia sempervirens | reverse complement strand
AGAGAGAGAGAGAGAGAGAGAGAGAGAGAGAGAGAGAGAGAGAGGGCTGAGGAAGGTGGAAGTGAGGGAGAGGTAGGTAGAGAGGCAGGATGGGAAGGATTAGGGGAAATGTAGGTAGAGAGGGAGAGGGTGAGTAGAGATAGACAAAAGTAGAGAGGTAAGGTGAGAGAGAGGGAGAGAGAGATGTATACATTGCTCTCTACTCCTTATAGTTTTATTATAATAAATTTGAAGTTTAAAACTCCCTTACAAAAATTCATCAAATATTTTTCTAATATTTTATATTATCATATATAATATTATATTATACTAAATAATATAGATATAATTATATTACAATATAATATATATAATATTATATTCTAGTAAATAATATGTATATTATCTGAATATTAATATATCCTAGTATATATTAATTTATTATTTATTATATTAGATATTAATATTTTAAATATATATAAATATTTATATTAATATTAATATTATAATATGACAAGGTCAGGAGAATATACTATTAAAATGGGGTATCAGATTCAAAATGCAGTACAAGTGGATAAAACTTGTCCAAGAACATTATGTTGGCATCCTAGAGTTTACCCAAGGTAAGTGATTTCCTATTGATGACACTACAAAAAAGTATACTTACGATAGAGAAATGAAATATGATTGGCATACAAGGACCAAACAGATATGTACCATGTTATAAAAAAATGTGAAATAGTCAATCATCTCCTTCTAGGATGTCCATACTCAAAGAGGTGTTGAGATTAGATCCAAGAAGTTTTAGGATGGAGTGGAGCTAGAGAAAATTATCATAAAGAATGGTTGATTAGCTGGACAAAAGGAAAGAAGGAAGCAATGTGGGAAAATTTATGGATTTTTGTGCCATCAATGATTGATTGGCACATATGGAAGGAAAGAAATAAAATAATTTTTCAATAAAAAGTTATGGATAAAGATGAACTAATACAAAAGATCAAATAAGGTCTTTGTGAACTATTAAATGCAAAAAGTGTGGTGAAATCAGACATCAAGTTCACAAGGTGGGACGAGGAATTAAAGAAAAGGTGCGTTAATTTAAAAAGACCCACGAGACAACTAAAAGACAAATAAAAAATCAAAAGGGAAGTAGCTTGGAAGAGACCGATGTAGGAAAGATTCAAGATCAATTTTGATGGTTCTTCAAAAGGAAATCTTGGACCAGCACCTGTACAAGTTGCATTATTAGATATAGCGGTGGACAGTGTATATTGGAATTATCCAAAAAAATTGGACATGCTACAAATAAAAAAGCTGAAATAGAGGCTTTGGATTTGGGTTTATGGTTATGCAGAGAAAAAACATCAGAAAAATAGATATTGAAGGTGACTCATTACTTTGCATACAAGCAATCACTAAGAAAAATACACCAAACTGGAAATTAAAAATGTTGGGTGATAAAGATTTGGAAGTATTTGGAAGAACTAGAGGATTTTTTCGTTATCACATATATACCAAGAAGAAAATAGGTCGTAGATTTCTTGGCCAATTTTGGAGTTAAACAAGAAAGTGAAATAGTTATTGAATCAAATCCAAGTAAGTGGGAAGGATCAAAAGACCTGTTACCAAAGGATCAAGGAAAATATTGCACAATCAAAGGTAATAAAACTTTAAAAGAGGAATACAAGAGTAAACCTAATCAATGTAGTTAATATTACACCTCTAATAGTAGTAATCATTACCCCTTAACAACTATGGGAACCTTGCACGACTTGTCAAAACCCCATTTTGGGTTATAGACTTATTGTACCAAAAAGAGAAAAAAATTAGGTTTTTCCCCAAGTAAACCCTTAAATCATATCATGTCCCATCATTTGGATTTTCCATCATCATATAGCCAAAAAAATTATAGAAAAGGTGCTTGGTATGACTATCCTTGAGGTTATACCTTATCATACTTGTGAGGAATATGCAAGGCTAGAAAACACAGTAAGAGAATAAAGGTGTGGAACGATATTAATAAGATTTTGTTTAATACTGTGTGACCTAGATTTTGAATGGTATTATTGCAATCCAATAATTGAAATAGAGTCTTGTTTTCTTAGCAAAAAAATTTTGGCTTTAGGATCAAAAGTAAAGGAGAATTCAAAACACAATATCTTCCACTAGTTCATAGTAGTAGAGTTTATTCAAGAAATTAAGACACTCCTTTGTCCAAACACAGTGCCCCCAAAGCTCCTCTCCTAAGACATCCAGAAGAAAGGATAGAAACTTGATGCAGAGATCAGAGGAAGAACAACTCACTCACTCTCATTAGTGTAAACACAAACCAATTCTTTCATGTCCATTCAATTAGGACTCTCTTTTCCTTCACTAAATCCTTGTTTCAACACAACAAAATAGAGACTAAGGCATAATAACCTCTTGTTAATCCTTCAAACACATTAGAAACATCAAAATACATGACCCAAACCCCTTCTTCAACATAAACAACTTCAACATGTGAATTTTCCCAAATAGGCTATCCTAATAAAAACATTTTTAGACCATCCCAAAACTTGTATTCATGATATTTCATCAAATACCTACTCAAAACCTTCAAATTTTGACTCCAAAGATGACTGTGACAACTCTGTCCTAACAGGATAGTCAATAAATAGTCTCCAAAAACTTATCAATCTGCAAAAACCTCACTATAAATTATTCAAAATACACTTAACACCCCTTTAGAAACAATGGGATTCAAGAAGGGCACGCTCACCACAATTTATTCTCTTAAAAACAAGACTGTAAACTGTTTTTCCAGATTTTAATGCAAAATCAGTCCTAGGGCTTCATGGAATCAGCCCAATAACTCATCACCAACACCTGCCACTTGGATATCTTGAATATTATACCAAAAAAGATTTACAGACCAAAAATTAGGGAGTTCCAACCATAAAAATGAAAGATATGCAATTTTCTTACTTGCTGCCCACCCTAGATCAGGGTTTTACCCGCCTAGAGTAATTTCTTCATAACTTCCACAAATCTAAATGATTTTTAATGAAACCAATTGCATTTTAAATTAGACTCACAGGGATATCACGTAAAATGGAGGATAAGTTGATTCTTGCAGAAAAAAGGGCCATACAAGGGCCTGCAACTCGGAAAATGCAGAAAAATAACCAAAAATCTGAACTTTTTATTAATTTCCACACTCCTAAATCATTCCTCCAACTTTCCTCGAGATTTGTGAGGCCAAAAATGAATTTAAATAACCATACCAACCTCTCAAACTGACTTTATAACTAACTTGACCTTTCATATTCCTCATTTTGCAATATTGTATTGACAACATTTTGTCAATTTTTGCACTTTTTACATTTCAACACAAATGACTCCAAAATACCTATGATTGACCTAAAACAAAATTAAATAGGTCTATTAGACCCTTTTACAACATTATATCATCATGTTTATACCAAAAGCTTAAAGGTGCCTCTTGGAGGCATATTCTTGCTTGGGTGCTCCTGCACCAAAACTCTATGTTTAGATCCATGTGGCACTCAATGTCTCTGGGTCGTGGTACCACCTCATCCAACCCATTGAGTAGATTTGGATCAAATATTTCCTTGGTCTTTTATGTAACCATCTCCAACTCAGTATAGATTTAAGATGAAATAAAATTCACGTGTCTCTAAATGATTATCCCGCAAGATCAAAGGAAATAGGATGTGAGGGTACTATATGCATTCATATCTTGTCAACTCTAGGGTCTCTCACATGTAATAGGTATATTCGACATATGATTTAGGACTGAAGTAACATCACACTAAAGATTGGCTTGACATTGTAATTAAAATAAATTAATCTTATGTCAGAAGCTTATCACTCCAACGTGTCATAATATGGGTTCATTTTTATGTAGCAATATTTTCTACTCCTGTCTTCGCCAAGTAGTGTAACATGGTGCAATTCATGTCATCCATTAGGTCTAATGATTGTATTAACTATCACAACTCTACAAACACAACAAACCTCTTAGTGAGTATCCATAAAATTCACATTTAAGGCTACACCCCTTTTCTTTTTAAATTTATTAAAACCCCTTTGAAAGGAGTAGATAGGTTGTAATTATGGATCCCATGACCCCTACACCTCAACTATAGTTCTTATTTTCTATGCCTCATCTCCCACTTGTTTTGATTCATATTTGGAAGTGTGATAACATTCAAAGGAGTTGTAGTTGGGTTTATAGAGTCTTAACAACTTTAGGATACTCAATTCACCCATTTTACTTTTAACTCCATACAATGCCTCAAAAAGGTGTGATGCCTTTTATAACTTAATATATCAACAAAAAGTTGAGAAATTAGGTTTTAAGTGTCCGATTAACATTATGAGTCCTTAATAAATTAATTTTTTGACTTTCATGCTACCACAATTAGAGATCTACCCTTTTTAATACATTCCCATGCCACATCACAATCAAACAAACATCTTCCAATGCAAGGAAATAAAAGGGGTGGCTGATATAAAAAGTGATACAACCTATTTTTTTAGGCTCCTCAAACCTCCATAAAGCCCTCATCTAGTTTTTATAACATAGACTTGTATATTTTCATAATTTTTTAACAACTAGGACTAATAAATTAAAATACCTAGAACCAATTTAAGTGCACCTGCGAATCTTGTGTGAATCCACATGTAAATTGGATAGGAGGGTCTTTCTTCCTCAAAACCAAATTTACTATAGGGTTTCCATCCCATTTGAAGATGAAGAATTATTCTCTTCTTTAAAAATAGGGTTTGTAAAATGTTAAATGCCAAGAATGCCTTTTTCCTTTTTACTTCCTCTCTTTTTATACTTTGTTTCATAAAATAATAAAATATTAATCATTTTCTCATCTTATTGAATTTTTAATTTAAACTTTATATTTTGGGTCCCCATAAAGTCACTTTTCAAATTCTTTCAACTCTTCTCATTTTCCTTATTTCATACTATTGTCATTGTATTACTTCAAATTATTAAAGATGAATATGAGTAGATTATTGTATTTTTAGTAAGTATTTGCAAGGTGTTGAATTGTAGCATTCTATAATAATAAAAAAAACATTCTTATACCCTTGTCAAAGCCACCTAGAATTATAGGCTATAACGAATAGGCACAAAGACTATTTCTTATGTGTTGCACATAATGTTAAGAAATATTCATTCAGTAGGAAGCCTTAGGAAAAATATGCAAATGGATCAATAAGATCTAAGAATATGATATGGAGCTACAAACAACAAATTCAGTTAGAGGTAAAGGTCCAACTAAACTAATGGAAAATGCAAATCTAGATGCGAATGAGGTCAATGAGACAAATTATGATCATGTATATACTATTTTCCATTAAAATATAATCCATAGTATAAGGATATTATCTTTTATTTGAAAAATATGAGGTGACCTCGTAGAATGAGTGATAACTAGCAAAAACCCTCAAGTTATAATTCTAGAGATATGTATTGGTACATAATCTGATGTGGAGAGATCCCAATGGGTTTCTCCTTAAATTCTTGAATCAAGAACAATCCAATAAGGTGATGGATGAAATTCATCAAGGAATTTGTCAATGACATTTCAAGGCCAAGACTATTGCACACAAAATCCTTAGAGAAAGATATTGGTGGCCTACTTTATTCAAGGATGTGGGTGTAAGAGTGAAAAAATGTGAGACTAAAGGTTTTCAAGAAAATTGAAGTTTAAAGGTGTCCTACCTTTGACATCCATTATGGTAGAAGCTCCTTTCCAACAACGGGAATTGATTTTATAGGGGAAATTCAAGAAAGATCAAGCAATGGATATATGTGGATTTAGGTAGCCATTGACTACTTCACCAAGTGGGTTGAGGCAATCCCAACTCGTAATGCTACATCAAAGGTGGTGGTGGAATTTTTATTGAATAACATCATAACTAAATTTGTTATGCCTACAAGAATCGTTGGAGATAATTCCATGTGTTTCAGATTCAATGATATTTAGTATTATGTACTAATTATGGGATTGATTTGATTCATGAGCATCCCTATACCATTCCCAAGGAAAAGGAAAATCTAAATCTAGAAAAAAGAGTTTCATGAATATTATAAGAAGAAGATTATATATGAACAAGAAAAAATGGAATGGAAAGTTAAAATAGGCACTATGGGCTACCATAGTGACCTATAAGATAGCTATTGGAAAGAGTCCTTTTGAACTATTCTATGGACTAGATCCCAAAATGTCAATCATATTGGACCTCCCTGGCTCTATATCAATTTCTACAAAAAATTGATGGAGTAAATATTTCAATTTCTTAGAGAATACTAGAATTAACAAAGTTGGATGAGAAATGAAAGACTTCCATTAGAAAATATTATCACACAAGCAAGCAATAAAATGCCTCTTTGAAAAGAAAATATTATACAAAAACTTCCAAGTTAGAGATATTGTCTTCATTTGGAATGCTAGATCAAAGGACAAAAACTATTCTATGGACTAGATCATTTATGGCTTGGGTCATAGAAAAATGTAGAGTATGGTCACAATGTGTACCATCTCAAGGATCTAACATGAGATTTAATAGATATTTTCATTCATGGTTAACATATTAAGTATTACTTCATGTAAGTCATGATGTGCTACCTTGTATATATTTTATCTTTGTGCAATTTTGACACTAGTCAATCAAGATGAACTGTGGTTGTCTTGGTTCCCTTGTTGTGTGTCCCTTTTGTGGTCTACTCTCAGAGATACCTAGATTCTTTCAATGCTTGCAAGAGACACATGTCCCCAACTAGAGCTAATGTTGGGACTCAATTTGACAGTGCCACATTTTTCTTAATTTCTAGTTTCTTTGTGCATTTAGGCCTTATTTATTCCCATCATAGATAAATGATTTGAGAAACATTTTATTATCGCAGAATCTAACAGTGCCCGATTCACAGATAACTCCCCTACAAAACTTGTCCATTTCATAGGTTTGTGATGTTCAAGCATGCAAAACGAGGAAAATTTCAATCCACCTTGAAGTGTGTTTCAAAATATCAAACAATTTGTTTAAGTGTCATCCCTCGTTCGTCTTTTGAAGAGCTTCGAAACAAGCATCTTTGTCAGCTTCCAGCCTTTGGGAGTTGTGAAAATTGGAAAAATTGTAGGAGTGCTGATTTTTAGTGCTCCTACATGTTGAGTTTGAAAATTTTCCAAGTCCTTAAAGTGCACAAGCACTAAAAATCAGCACTTGTGCATTTTTGTTCAAATTCAGTCTTTTGTGCACAAGCGCTAAAAATCAACGCTTGTGCATTTCTGTCAAATTCGGTCTTTTGTGCACAAGCACTAAAAATCATCACTTGTGCATTTTTGTCAAGGCCAGTCTTTTGTGCACAAGCACTGATTTTTAGCGCTCTTACATATTTCATGCCTTAGTCATTTTCTGGCACATGTAGGAGTGGGGTATTTTTTAGCACTTCTACATCTCAAAACTCAAGTCACATTTAAAAGCTCTAATTTTTAGTGCTCTTACTCATTTCATGCCTTAGTCATTTTCTGGCACATGTAGGAGCTGTTGGCAACACAAGTGCAGACAACTGAGAGGGGGGTGAATCAGTTGTCACAAAAATTTAAACTTATTAACCTTATTCTCATATTTGATTAATAACCATGAAAGCATAAATCATCAACACATTAGAAACACACATAACAACAATTTTTTTTACATGGAAATCCTATTAGGGGAAAAACCACGGTGGAGGTTAGTCCACAAGATTATACCCTATTAAAAGTATAAAGAAGAAAATGGGGAATGCACATGCATTCAGGCACACTGCCTAGAGCTCACTGCTCAAATACAACAATGCTTACTACCCAAAGGAAGACACATTGTCTTACAGAAACATTCAGATTACATCCATAGGATTTTGAACTGAGAAAATAGCATCTGCTAATGCCTGATTACAGTTCCGGTTAAGCACATGAACACTTCATACTCTGCTCACTCTTCTTCACACTCTATTTCTACCTTCAAATGATTAGCACATTATTCGCACATCTCAACACACACATGCCTTCAAATGGAATAAGCAATTGCTTATATATATCCACAACAAGAGATTATGTCACTACATGCCGGCTTCAACAAAATAATAAAACATATGCAAACTGTCGGCCCAAAACAATAAATAATTTTCAATGCGAATCGACCAATGTTGGCCATAACATAATGAAGACCCAAAACAAAATCCTCAAACATGAACACCTTCAAAAATTATTCCATGAAGATCCACAACACTCTACCATCACCTTGTCGGCCATGAACATGAAAAACATGAATACACAAGAGAAAATCACCAATTGCAAGCACAACAATCAATGCGGACATGCAACATAGATAGAGCATGATCTAGAAACATCCAAAAACATCATGAATCACCAGAGAAGCATTTGTAACAATTGAACTTACTAGAATCACATCATCTTCATTCAAGAACACCAACTGAAGCAACAAAATGATTGTCAGAACACAACTCGATCAAATCTTCACATAAATCTCTAAAAATTAACATGGATAAACTAGATATACTAAAAAATAAACCCTTTAATCCATAACCTCTGATCATCAATGTACTAAGCTAACCAACAGACTGAACTTCACTACATCGCTAAAAACTTGCAACTTATTCCATTACAATTTTCTCAATATCCTCAACATATACAGCCTTAAAGAAATTAATGCCAATAGTGTTGACATCAATGACAACCACATATCAACAACATCCAACAATATCCTCCTTTGGCATTGATGGCAACACATGATGTGAAAAACACCATGAATGCAACTATCTCTTAGCATTTCTCCCCCTTAGATTCTAACTCTTTTCTCCTCAACTCTTTCACATGACTCTTCTCCCCACAAATTTTTTCACATGACTCTTCTCCCCCTTTGACATCAATGAAAAAGATACACACAAGCTCTGAACCACATATCTGAACATCTAACTACTCCCCCTAAGTAGCAGCCACCACAACATCAATCCAGATCAAGATATGACTATGAAATGCACAGACTGATGCAAGTCAATGCATCTTAGTTTTGATTAGGAGGGATAATCACCCCTAACTTCCCTCTAAGATACTCAAAATTATCCTTAGGCAATGGCTTGGTAAAGATATCTGCAGTCTATTCCTTAGTAGGCACATACTCCAATCTAACTTCCTTTTCACTCACCTTCTCTCTCAAAAATTTAAACTTGATAGATATATGTTTGGTCTTTGAATGCAACACCAGACTCTTAGAAATGTTAATTGCACTTGAATTATCAAAGAATATAACAATAGGTTCATCATACACAACTCTGATATCTTTCAACATCTGCTTCATCCACAATACTTGAGTACAATTGTTAGCAACAACAATGTATTCTACCTCTGCAGTAGATAAAGAAATGGCATTTTGCTTCTTACTTAACCATGAGATCAACTTATTTCCCAAGAAAAAGATACCACCACAGGTACTCTTTTTGGCATTCGCATCTCCTACCCAATCAACATTAGTGAAGGCACTCAAAGTAAGGTCATCATCTCTAGGATACCATAAGCCAAAATCAACTGTCCCCTTCAAGTATCTGAAAATCCTCTTCACAGCAGTCACATGAGATTCCCTAGGATCAACTTGAAATATTGCAACAATGCATACAACATGAATGATATCAGGTCTAGTTTGAGTCAAATAGAGTAATCCACCAATCATCGACCTGTATCTAGTTTGATTTTCTTTCAGAGAATCATCGTCTTGTGTCAACTTACATCCGGTCACCATGGGTGTATCAACTGGCTTTGAATCTTCCATACCAAACTTCTTTAGCAATTCTTTCAAATACTTGGACTGAGATTTAAAGATCCCTTTATCTAGCTGAGTAATTTGCAATCCAAAAAAGAATTTCATCTCTCCAATCATGGACATCTCAAACTCACGCTGCATCGCATCAACAAAATTTATGCACAAACCATCATCTCCTCCAAAAATGATATCATCAACAAAGACTTCAATAATCAAATCTTTATCATGATTAATCTTGAAATACAAATTACTAACAGCAGTACCTTTATTAAATCCAAGCTTCAACAAATACTTGTCCAATATAGCATGTCATGCTCTTGGTGCTTGCTTAAGTCCATACAATGTTTTCTTCAACCGAAAAACCATATCTCCCTAATCAGTCAATTGAAATCCATCAGGTTGCTCAACATACACTTCTTCTTCCAGTTCACCATTTATAAATGTTGACTTGACATCCATTTGATAAACTTTGTAGTTTTTGTAAGCAGCATAAGCAAGAAATAGTCTTATAGCTTCAATCCTAGCAACAGGGGCAAAATTTTCTTCAAAGTCAATTCCTTCCATCTGAGAATATCCTTTGCATACTAGTCTTGCTTTGTTTCTAACAACTTCACCTTGCTCATTCAGTTTGTTTCTAAAGACCCATTTAGTTCCAATTACAATTTTATCCTTAGGTCTAGGAATAAGAATCCACGTATCATTCTTCTCAATTTGATGTAGTTCTTCTTCCATTGCTTCCACCCAATGTTCATCTTTGCATGCTTCATTCACACTATTAGGATTAGTCTTGGAAATCAAACAATATTCTTCTACAAATTTTCTCCTAGTCTGAACACCTTTGTTCTTCTCACCTATGATCTAATCTTCTAAATGATTTAGTCTCACATACCTTGGAGTCTTAGGATTTTCTTGAATTTCAGGCTCTTGTGATCTCTCTTCTGCACTTTCACTAGTTCCTTCCTCTTGATTTTCTTGATTCACTGGAATGATCTAAACTTGATTTGAAGTTTGAACTTTCTTTCCTTTATCTGAACTGTCATTCTGATCATCTAAATCATATCCACAAGTTCTGGATAGTCTAACTATGTCTTCATCAACCTTGACATTTTCACTTTCAACCATTTTCCTCAATCTCTTATTGTAGCACTGATAGGACTTGCTTTTAGTAGAATAACCAAGAAAGATTCCTTCATCACTCCTAGCATCAAACTTCCCTATATCTTCATCTCTTTTGATAAAGCATTTACTCCCAAAGATTTTGAAGTATCTAACAATAGGTTTATGACCATACCATAGCTCATAAGGAGTCTTACAAGTATCACCTTTGACTTATACCTGATTGAGTGTGTAAACAGTAGTACTCACAGATTCTCTCTAGTAGATATGAGGAACATTTACTTCCATCATCATAGTTCTAGCAGCTTCTTCAATTATCTTGTTCTTCCTATCCACAACTCCATTTTGCTGAGGGTTCTGCAGTGCAGATAATTGTCTCTTTATCCCATGTTCTTCACAAAAATAATTAAACTCACCAGAAGTGAATTCACCACCTTTATATGATCTCATACATTTAATCTTCAGACCTATCTCTGTCTCAACCATAGCCTTAAAAATCTTGAACTTCTCAAGAGCTCCAGATTTCTCCCTTAAGAAAGTAACCCACATCGTTGTGGAATAATCATCAATAAGTAACATGAAATACATGTAACCTTGTAAACTTCTAACTCTAGAAGGACCACACAAGTCAGTATGCACAAGCTCCAACACTTCATTTGAACAATGATGTTTTCTCTTAAATGAAACTCTAGTTTACTTCCCTAACTGACATTCCTTGCATATAGAATTAGTAGGTTTTATCAACTTAGGAAGATCTCTCACGGCTTGAGTAGAACTTATCTTGATAATATTGTCAAAGTTAACATGACATATTCTCCTATGCCACAACCAACTTTCATCAATTTGAGCAATCAAACAACTTTTACTGGTAGAATTCAGGTGAAATATATTACCTTTTTATTTTTGTACCTAATGCAATCACATTTCTGGAACTCCCCAATATTCTACACTTTCCATCCTTGAATTGAATATTGTATCCCTTAGCAACCATCTATCCAACACTAAAAAGATTATGCTTCAAACCTTACACATATAGGACATCATCAGTATTATGCTTACCATCAAGAGAAATGCATCCTCTGCCATGAATTACACCAGCTTTGTCATCACCAAATCTTACAACACCACCATCATAATTTTCCAAGCTCACAAACTTACTTTTATCACCTGTAATGTGATGAGAGCATCCACTATCAATCACCCATTCATCTTTCTCTTCAACTTGAGCAGCTAGGGATTTCTCCACATTTGTACAACTAGAAAATTCAGTAGAGGTTGGATCATTTTCCTTTATAGTAATAAATACTCATTCATCCTCACTTACATTCCCTTTATCAGATTCATCATCTGTCACGCCTTCATCAACAACATAATAGCACTTCCTTTGAAATCTAGGCTTGTTAGGTCTTGACTTAGGAACTCTTTCTAGACACCTTGATGCAAAATGACCTATCTTATTGCAAGAAAAAAATTAATAGGAAACTTTCCTTTATACTTACCTTCTCCTTTGGCTTCTCTTTTGACAATAAGTGCTTCAAGCTCATCTAGTTTTCTCTCTTCTTCAATCTCTCTCATTTCCTCCTCATACTTGAATATCTTTCTAGAAGAACTTTCTCTCAGATCATATCTATGTTTATCCCTTATGAAAATAGTAGCTTTGAATGCAGATCCTGTCTTAGGAAGAGCATCACCAAATTCACTCAACTCAAAAGAAGTAAGCTTACCAATCAACATATCTCTGGTTACATTTGTTACAGTCAGAAGCTCCTCAATAGTAGTAGCTTTGACTTTGTATGCAACAGGCAAGGATCTAAGCACTTTAGCAACAATCTCTGATTCTTCCAATTTTCCACCAACGCATCTGATACCACACACAAGTTCATTCACTCTTTGTATGAATGAAGTAATGTTCTCATCGTCACCCATTCTCAACATTTCATATTTCCCTTTCAAACTTTGCAACTTAGCAATCTTCACATTAGCATCACCTTCATACAAAGTTTCCAACTTTTTCTTGATCTCATAAGCAGTCTTCAGATCCATAACATTTGTCATCTTAGAATCAGTCAGAGCACTCAACAATGCTTCCTTAGCCCTGATATTGTACTCAACATCCTTAATCTCAGCAGCAGTAGAAGGACCATTCTTTGGGATAACATACCTACTCCTTGTAATGTTCCAGTAGGGTTCACCAATGCGTCTCAAATGACACTCCATTTGAGTCTTCCACAGAGAATAATTTGTTCCATCAAATCTCATACTATCCTTCTTATATGTCATCATCCTGGATCACCTTAAGCTATTAAACTTCTTCCAAGGAACCTGCTCTAATACCAATTGTTGGCAACACAAGTGCAAACAACTGAGAGGTGGGGTGAATCAGTTGTCACAAAAATTTAAACTTATTGAAATTATTAACCTTATTCTTAGATCTGATTAATAACCATGAAATCATAAATCATCAACACATTAGAAACACACATAACACCAAAAAAAAATTATGTGGAAACCCTGTTAGGGGAAAAACCACAGTGGAGGTTAGTCCACAAGATTATACCCTGTTAAAAGTATAAAGAAGAAAATAGGGAATGGACATGCATTTGTGCACACTGCCTAGAGCTCACTGCTCAAATACAACAAGGATTACTACCCAAAGGAAGAAACACTGTCTTATAGAAACATTCATATTACATCTGTAGTATTTTGAACTGAGAAAATAGCATCTGCTAATGTTTGATTACAGTTATGGTTAAGCACATGAACACTTTTTCATACTTTGCTCACTGTTCTTCACACTCTGCTTCTTCCTTCGAATGATTAGGACATTATTCACATATCTCATACACATGC
Source organism: Sequoia sempervirens (assembly GCA_007258455.2). NCBI lineage: Eukaryota > Viridiplantae > Streptophyta > Pinopsida > Cupressales > Cupressaceae > Sequoia > Sequoia sempervirens. The sequence continues at coordinate 438,281,701 of VDFB02000017.1, read as the reverse complement.
ATGACTTCAAATGGAATAAACAATCGCTTATATATATCTGCAACAACATATTACATTGCTACATGTCAACTACAACAAAATAATAAAACATATGCAAACTGTCGACCCAAAACAATAAATAATTTTTAATGTAAATCAATCAATGTCAGCCACAACATAATGAAGACCCAAAAAAAATCCTCAAACACGAAACACCTTCAAAAATTATTCCACAAAAATCCACAACACGCTACCATCACCTTGTCGTGCATGAACATGAAAAATATGAACACGCAAGAGAAAATCACCAATCGTGAGCACAACGAATAGAGCATGATCTAGAAACATCCACAAACATCATGAATCACCATAGAAGGATTCAAAACAATTGAACTTACTAGAATCACATCATCTTCATTCAGGAACACCAACAAAAGCAACAAAATAACTGTCAGAACACAACTGCTCATAACTCGATCAAATCTTCATGCGGATCTTTGAAACTTAACGTGGATAAACTAGATATACTCGACAACAAACCCTTTAATCCACAATCTTTGATCATCAACGTACTGAGCTAACCAATAGACTAAAATTCACTGCATCACTGACAACCTGCAACTTATTCCATTACAATTTTCTCAATATCCTCGACACATACAGGCTTAAAGACATTAATGCCAATAGTGTTGACATCAATGACAACCACATATCAACAACATCCAACAAGAGTGGGGTTTTTTAGCGCTTCTACATCTCAAAACTCAAGTCACATGTAAAAGCTCTGATTTTTAGTGCTCTTACATATTTCATTCCTTAGTCATTTTCTAGCACATGTAGGAGTGAGGTTTTTTATCACTTTGACATGTGATATGTTTAAGCGTTGTTTTTTTTAGTGCTTTTACACAAAATACAATTTCCTTCCAAAACATGTCAGATCACAGTTTTTCAACACTTGTGCATGAAATACAAATCTTCCAACATGTAAGGGCATTGATTTTCAGTGCCCTTACATATGAAATCATCTCTTTAAGTGTAGGAGTGTTGATTTTCAGCACTCCTACACATTTGACAATTTTTTTCCTTAAACACTTCCAAATCACTCCATTTTTTCTCCGAACACCGTTTCTTTGCTCTCGCTCTGTTTTGCATGCCTAATTGATCATTTCATGCTTGCTCAACATTGTTTGCTTGCTTCATGCTTCCCAATGTTGCTTTTTCTACTAACACCTATTGATTCACCATCCTTTCAGTTTCTCTCTAGATTTCATCAAGTGATCCTAAAGGTGACATCATTTGATCCAGTGAACTATCCCAGATCTACAAAGAAGTCATCACATAGCAAGTGGAGGATGCTAGTGTTGCAAAGATGGTTGATGTTGCACCAAAATATTGACCTATTAATGCATGATATAGCTGTTGGATTTATACAAGATCAAGATCCACATGAGGCGGTTAAACCATGTCACAAATCCCAAGCCCCGTGCTGGACTATGCCTACCATAGGAAGAGGAGACCAAGGGTCACACCTTGCAAAAATCCCCCCTAGTGCAAGCGTGGGGTTCAAACTTGTGACCTCAGCTCTGATACCAATTGTTGCAAAGATAGTTGTCATTACACGAAAAGATCAACCTATTAATGCCTAATACGACCGTTGGATATATACAAGATTAAGATCCACAGGAGGTGGTTAAACCATGTCACAAAGCCCAAGCACTTGGCTGGACTACGCCTACCATAGGAAGAGGAGACCAAGGGTCACACCTTGCAATAGCTATCTTTTCCAAAGTCTCAATGCATGTCATTTGTGATACACGACTGACCATTGATAATCTCAACACGCATCTTCGTAGGTGCAAGAAAATCCATTCATCCACTAGAAGGTTGATCACCAGAGTTCACACCCTTGTAGATTACACAGTCGACCTAGATTATGCATTCATACAAGAGACCATGAAGAAGTATGAAGACTTCCACACCCAAAGCAAGGAACCATGAAGACTCTTGATCTCCAGTGTTGAACTTTTTGATGCTTCCCTTTATGCATCTTGTAAATAGTTTTTGACATCTTAAATGTCTTTTTAGAAAATGTAATTACACGTAAAATATGAGATGTTTTCCCATGAAGGTGGACAACATTTTGACTTAGTCAAAGTTAGGTGAGATTTTTAGGTGATATTTTCCTAAATTAGCTCACCTAACTCTCCTAATTTTACTTATCTAATTTCCTAGATTTTCTCGTCCCTCTCTTTAATAAATAAGAGGGATTTCTATTGTAATCTTTACCTTTAGTATTTTGCAATGAAGTGGTGCCCTTTTTGAAGCAGATTTGTGAAACTTTGTGTTCATGTTTGTGAATGAAAATCTGATCAATAAAGAAGAGAGTTGCATACCAGAATTTGTGTTGGAATTGATAATCTTGTGGATTGATCATATTGGTAGTGATTAGTAGATGAGATTTGAAGGGCTTCGAATAAATTTATGTAAACTTTGTGTTACATTCTTTATTTCAATTTACATTTATTTTTGAGTAACTATTGTTGAATGATCCACAAGACTTTGTGCTTGTAATTGTTCATGTTGTTCGTAGAATTGTTGTATCTAGAAGACTTTGTGCTTCTAATACGACAAACGGTACATCTCTCATAGATCCATCGGTGAAAAAGCTACATAATGACTTTGTGCCTTTGTGAGATTTCCTTTCTCATTTTATTGTTATTAGTATCATACTTGGTATCTCTACTCTTTTCTTTGACAAGATAGAGATATTGGCATTACTGCTTTGTTTTCAGTTTAAATTTATTTTGAATCAGAATTATCAATTGTGAAGCATTGCAAAACATCTTCTCTAAAAAAATAGAGAAGTATGAATGTGACTCACACCCCCCATCTTGTAGTTGTAGTGTACATTTTGTGAATATTTAGTTAGTTTTACTTAGCTTCTGTTAGCAGTAAGAAGGGCGCCTCCCCTTTCTAAGAGGAGAGATTATATCTCACACAGCTGTGGTTGAAATCTAGGTTGTGTAATCTATTAAAAAGGTGATTACATAATTTTCACCCAACAATTTTTTGGTGACTCCGCTAGGGACATGATACGCATTCAAAAGCCTCACACTTTTGTTTGAAGTATACTCATGTCCTTTTTCTTTGTAATTTATTTTCTTATAAGTTTTTCAAGCTTTCACCAAGGATATGTAAATGGCTTCTCAAGGTCCTTAGGGAAATGCTTTTGGTTCATTGAGTCTAGCTCTACCCCTACATGCTCTTCCTAAAGGCACATGGAAGAACTTTCCCAAGTTCCTTGGTGATGGACAACAACATCCTGATGAGCACGTTGTTGCTTTCTACATCGCTTGTGGAGTTCATGGTGTTGAATACAAAGATGTATCTATAAGGTTGTTCGTGGAGACTCTCCAAGGTGTCACTGCAGATTGGCTTTATCATCTGGCACCAAGTACCATCACCAATTGGGAAACTCTCATAGTCAAGTTTGAAGGAAGGTTCAAACATCCTGAAGACACTCATGCTTTGTTGGCTCAGCTCACCTAGTTGAAGAAGGAATCTCACATGCCTATGCATGAATTCATTGGTCACTTTAATAAGTTGACACGAAGAATTCCAACTATTGCTCAACCTATAGCTGAGAATTTGAAATATTTCTTTGTAAATTCTCAAGTGCTCGAGGTTGGTTTCCTATTGAGAAGAGCACCCACAACTGCTCTTGCAATTGTGCAGACCTTGGCAACAAAAATTGAATATGATCTTATTCTTGTTGGGAAAATAAAAATTGAATCAAATGAATCTAAATAAATCCCTTATTTGAAGTTATTTTCTTCCATCACAAGGACATATCCTATGGTGCAAAGGTTGGAAAATGAGCTACTTGTCCTCAAAAAGTAGCTAGCTCAAGGTGTGTTTTTTGTGCCTCGCAAGGACATACCAGGGAGGTCACTTTCAAATGTTGCTCATAATCTTGTTGTTGGGAATCAACACATGTTATCTTCACCTTCGAAGAGGCTTGCTATTGAGGAACCATTAGTAAAATCAATAACAAAGCATCCTAACTCCAATTTGAGTGAACTCGCTATTCTCTTTTGGGAAAAGGAAGCAGACATAGCTAGCAACTCCCAATTCTGGTTTATGCAATCTTAGAAAGCCATTGATGAAAAGAAAAAGGATGAAAGTCATTTTTCTAAAGTTCAAGTGAATGAAGACAATCTTTTCTTGAGATCTGAAAAAGATGGATATGCACAAAGGTCTCAGTCGAGGTGAAAATAATGCATCTATGTTTCAAGGTCATAAACTTTAACACGTGTTGCATAAAATAATTTCCCAAAGGCATGATGAGGACCTTCTTATAAATAATTCAGATTTTCCCATGTATGAGGATGGTGAACATCATATTGAGGTATGCAGTGCAGTCATATCTTCATCTGAATCACATGAAGGAGATCATTCTGATCAACATGAGGTTGCCATGGTTGATGAATCAGTTGTTCAAGTAGCAACTGGTAAGAAGCATTCAATCTTTGACCGATCATGGGAATGTCCCATAAGACATATTGCTTGGTTGGAGGCCAATGGGAAGAAAGAGGTTCCACTTGCACCTAAGCGTGAAGATAAACTTGAGGATGCAACTAAAGATTTATTTGTAGATGTGCAAGAACAATCTAGATTCAATTATTAATTTTGGAGCAGCAGTATATTTGATAAATTTTTAGAGGTAGCTAAACTTGTTCATCTCTTTCAAGAAGCAATGCCTCAACTTCATCTACATGTAGCTACTAATGATCATGGAAGGCATTTCAAGATGTTGAAGAAAGGCAACTATTTTGTTGAACCTGTGAACGGTTTCATTTGAGAAGGTTTCATTGATGGCTAGTTTTAATTAGGTAGGTTTTTACCATTTCAATAAGTGCATTTGCATAAGTTTGTGTCTCATTTTTGTAGATTTTCTTTGTATCAGTCATGCTCGAATTTGTTGCCCAATGGATGGATAAAGGCACTTGAACTCTAGAGTTCTTCTCCCTTCAATCATTTTTGAGAATTACTAAAGGAAGATCCCCAGTTGGAGCCAGTTGTTATCGTAGAATCTAGCAGTTCTTGATTCACGGATAACCACCCTATGAAACTTTTCGATTTCATAGGTTCGTGATGTTCAAGCACGTAAAATGAGGAAAATTTCAATCCACCTCAAAGTGTGTTCCAAAATATTAAACAGTCTATTTGAGTTTCCTCCCTCATCCATCTTTTGAAGAGCTTCGAAATGAGCATCTTCGTCGGCTTCCAGCCTTTGGGAGTTGTGAAAATTGGCAAAAGTGTAGGAGCAATGATTTTTAGTGCTCCTACATGTTGAGTTTGAAAATTTTTTGTCCTTAAAGTCACAAGTGCTAAAAATAAGCACTTGTGCATTTTTGTTCAAATTCAGTATTTTGTGCACAAGCGCTAAATATCAACGCTTGTGCATTTTTGTCAAATTTGGTCTTTTGTGCACAAGCACTAAAAATCAACGCTTGTGCATTTTTGTCAAAGTTAGTCTTTTGTGCACAAGCGCTGATTTTTAGCGCTCTTACATATTTCATGCCTTAGTCATTTTCTGGCACATGTCAGAGCAGGGTTTTTTTAGCGCTTCTACATCTCAAAACTCAAGTCACATGTAAAAGCTCTGATTTTTAGTGCTCTTACATATTTCATGCCTTAGTCATTTTCTGGCACATGTAGGAGCGGGTTTTTTAGCGCTTCTACATCTCAAAACTCAAGTCACATGTAAAAGCTCTGATTTTTAGTGCTCTTACATATTTCATGCCTTAGTCATTTTATGACACATGTAGGAGTGGGATTTTTTATCCCTTTGACATGTGATATGTTGAAGTGTTGTTTTTTTAGTGCTTTTACACAAAATACAATTTCCTTCCAAAACATGCAAAATCACTATTTTTTAGCACTTGTGCATGAAATGCAGATCTTCCAACATGTAAGGGAATTGATTTTTAGTGCCCTTACATATGAAATCATCTCTCTAAGTGTAGGAGTGTTGATTTTCAACACTCCTACACATTTGGCAGTTTTTGCCGTAAACACTTCCAAATCACTTCATTTTTGCTTCGAACATTGTTTCTTCACTCCCGATCCATTTTGCATGCCTAATTGCTCGTTTCACCCTTTCTCAACATTATTTTTTGGCTTCACACTTCCCAATGCTTCTTTTTCTGCTAACGCCTGTTGATTCACCATCCTTGCAGTTTCTCTCCAGATTTCGTCAAGTGATCCTGAAGGTGACATCTTTTGATCTAGTGAACTATCCCAGATCTACAAAGAAACCATCACACAACAAGTGGAGGATGCCAAATTTTCCAAAGCCTCAATGCATGTCATTTGTAATACACGACTAACTATTGATAATCTCAACATGCATCTTTGTAGGTGCAAGAAAATCCATTCATCTGCTCGAAGGTCGATCACAAGAGTTCACACCCTTGTAGATTACACAGTCGGCCCAGATGATGCATTCATACAAGAGACCAAGAAGTATGAAGACTTCCGCACCCAAAGTGAGGAAACATGAAGACTATTGATCTCCAATGTTGAAATTTTTTATGCTTCCCTTTATGCATCTTGTAAATAGTTTTTTACATCTTAAATTTATTTTTAGCAAATGTAATTACATGTAAAATATGAGATGTTTTCCCACAAATATGGACAACATTTTGACTTAGTCAAAGTTAGGTGAGATTTTCCTAAATTAGCTCACCTAACACTCCTAATTTTACTTAGCTAATTTCCTAGATTTTCTCTTCCATCTCTTTTATAAATAAGAGGGATTTCTATTGTAATCTTTACCTTTAGTATTTTGCAACGAAGTGGTGCCCTTTTTGAAACAGATTTTTGAAAATTTGTGTTTATGTTTTCAAATGAAAATTTGATCAATAAAGAAGAGAGTTGCATACCAGACTTTGTGTTGGAATTGATAATCGTGTGGATTGATCATATTAGTAGTGATTAGTAGATGAGATCTTAAGGGCTTCGAATAAATTTATGTAAACTTTGTGTTACATTCTTTATTTCAATTTACATTTATGTTTGAGTAACTATTGTTGAATGATCTACAAGACTTTGTCCTTGTAATTGTTCATTTTTTTCGTGGAATTGTTGTATCTAGAATACTCTGTGCTTCTGATACGACAAATGGTACATCTCTCACAAATCCATCAGTGAAAAAGCTACAAAACGACTTTGTGCCTTCGTGAGCTTTCAAAAATCCATCGGTGAAAAAACTACGGAACAAATTTGTGCCTTCGTGAGCTTTCCTTTCTTATTTTATTGTTATTATTATCATACCTAATATCTCTAGGCTTTTCTTTGACAAGATAGAGATATTGGCATTACTACTTTGGTTTTAGTTTAAAGTTATTTTGAATAAGAATTATCAACTATGAAGCATTGTAAAACATCTTCTCTAAAAAAAGAGAGTGATGCAGACAAGGTAGTGATGACTTCAAATCCAACACAAAATGATCAATCAAAAAAAAAATCTTCCCTTGAACATCATTCTTCATAAACTGTCCAAAACAACACCAATAGGCTTGTAACCCTTCAATCTCAATTCTACAGAAAATCTCATGAAGAAGGTCATATAGATGCCATCAAAACACCAATCAAGCTTCAACACAAATCCCTAAACACCATCTCAAAATATCTCACAAAGGTTCTTTGCAACAACCTAGAGTTTCATTAAACTAACCTACTCCAAGGCTACTAAATTAGCCCAAAATAACAAAGGAGGTCCTTCAAAAATTCCTTCCCTTCACTCAAACACATCGAAAACCTTTAGTCAACTGACAAAACACCAAATTTCATTATTTATTCCCAAATTTAAGGCTTCTACATGTCTGGTCCATGAAACCCTCCATTTTCACTTCAAAACACAAGGGTTTGATGAAGAATACACCTACAAGGCTTTTCCAACCAAAATAAAGCCTCAAACTCATTCCATTTGGTCTGGTCACACTCAAACATCCAACACAAGGTCAGTGTCAATCATATTTCTCCAAATCCAACCCCTAGCAACTCAATTTCAGATAAAAATTAACCTTGCCCCACCTTAGGGCATCTCTTCCAAACCATTAAAAAAATTTATTCAACTCCTAACTTCTATAAACATCTAAATTAACCTACTACAAGACATTCCTCCAAGTGACATGAAACAACAGTAGGAGGAATGGCTTCTACATTAAATTAACTTCAAACTCAGACCTTGTTGGTTTGTCTCAGGCAGTCACAAGTTTTCAACAAGATCTTCCTCTAAAATTAAGTAAAGACCCTCAAAATGATAAAAAGTGCAGGTTAGAACATATCACCATGAATTACTACAGGTTTCATATCATAAATAACCTATACGATTATGTACATACATAGTAAGAAAAGTGCAAAAACACAAAAATTCTATCAAAACTGTTTGGATTTTATTGGAATTCACTTCAAATGGAATCAACCAACCCCCATTTTAGCCTCTTGAGGCCTTTAAATACACTTGAAAACTCAAAACTACCCCTCAAACGACCATAACCACCTTTTGAACTTCAAAGACTCTTCATATCCCCTCAAAGTGCATTTGAACAATATTACATTGTCAACTTTACACCTTAATGCAAGTTTTACATTTTTGAACTCCAATGTTTTCTAAAACCCCTAAATACATTTCAAATGGTCTTTTAGACTTTATTTTAAATCAACAACACTTTGAACACTCCCTCAAATGACCTAGACACCCAAAAATTCACCGTGTTACATGTCACCATATCAAATTGTGCATCATGGTTGTAGGTGCTCCTGCACCAGAGAGAAGTATGAATGTGACACACACCCCCCCATCTTGTAGTTGTAGTGTAAATTTTGTGAATATTTAGTTAGTTTTACTTAGCTTCTATTAGTAGTAAGAAGGGAGCCTCCCCTTTTTGACAGGAGGGATTATATCTCACACAGTTGTGGTTGAAATCTAGGTTGTGTAATCTATTGAAAAGGTGATTACATAATTTTCCCCCAACACATTTCTATAGAATTTTTTTTGTTAAAGTTACCTAAATTTTTTTCTTCTTCATTCCCCATAATCCTTGCATAGGTTGTAAGTTTCAAAAATATAAGAAACATCTAATTCTAAGTGTTCTCTAGTCATTTTACATTCATTTCACAATGTTTTAGACTTTTTGTGTGGAACTAAATATTTCTTCTTTGAACAATATCTTAATCCTATATCATGTTTCACATAACATTCCTACAAGCTCTGTTGCTTTCAACCTTCCTTATGTTTTGACTCTTTTTTAATTTGTTTGTGGGATTTTGATCTGGATTTGGATATTTATCTTGCCTCCCATACCCTTATCCACCTCCACTCCCTTTCCCTTCTTTGTTCCTTGATTCTTGTGGAATTTCAAACTAGATCCAAATATTTCCCCCCTTCCACTTCATCCATATTTGACATCCAGTTTCATAAGATTTCCCCATAAGTTCTTACTTTATCTCTTGTGAACTCTTGAACTCCATCAAAACATCTCCCATTCAATCTTACCTCTTGACCTTCCTGACATTCCTACAAGTCTTCCATTTTCTCCCTTTTGTGGGATTCTCTAGCACATTTGGATATTTGGACTCCTAAATATCTTGTTCCATTTCCATTTCCATCATCCTCTTTTTCACCCTTTTTATATAAAGCTCTTTAAGGCCATTTTTCTTCTTATTATTTCTTATGCAAACTTCATCCTAAAATTTAGATATCTTACCTTCCACTTAGACACATGTATTATTTTCCATTCTCACACAATTCACTCATTCTTCCTCCAAATTTTTCATTCACTTTTTCTCGTATTTTTACAAAATTTCTTTGTACTTCAATATGTCCATTCCTTTATCCACTCCCCACATTTGGTCATGTTCCTCATCAAATTTTCCCATTTTTCATTAGATGGCTCCTTATCACTTCAACCACTCCTAGACCTATGTATAGTTATCATTAATACCCGGTTTAACTCTTGTAAAACTAGTTGCATTTTTCTACCTAGAAATTCATTCTTATCCCAAATGTAGAAGTTCAAAATTCAAAATCAATGATGGATGATGAAGAGCAATATGTCGCCATGAATGCAGAGGTTGATTTTTTTAGATGCAAATAATTTTATGCCATCTCCAAGCCACCATTTAAGTATATTTCATGGGATTCCAACTTACTTCTTTTGGATCATTAATGACACATGGTCATGAGTGAATTTTATACGAGGATTCAATGACCAAACCAAGAGCTATGAATATTTATTCATTTCTCATCAATCAGTCAATCATTCCTCTATTTTCACATGACTGCAACACTAAGTAGGATCTAAGGGTTCAATCCTTGCACGTTCAATTTCCATTAGAACAACTCATCTTACAAATCATGAAGAGGTAGCTCTCATGTAGTAGATATTTTTGAGTGAATGTATCCTTGGCTAGTTGTGAATATTTAAGACTTCTACACGACAAAGTGTGAAAGGTTTTTCTTAGATTAGGGTTTTCTCTTGCCATATTTATTGGTTTGAATGGAATATTGATTTAATGAGTGTCACAACTCTTTTGGAACTATATGTAATGGTCATTTCCTTGTTGCTTTTCGATTTTTAGAAGTTTGGAGAGGAATTATTAAACATTTTTAGTTGTTAAATAACATCTCTTTTATCATTTCTTTTTGTCATGTATTTTGGTAACTATGAATCTATAACCCAATATAAGATACCAGAATGAGAAGCGTTTGATGCTCCATGCACTTTAAAATGAACAATATCATTAACCAATAGTGAGGAGTAGGAAAAATTTTGTATGTATTCCATAGTCCATTATTTTAACTAGAGAATTATCTCCAACAAGCCTTGAAGGATTCCACCTTAAGAGAATCAAGTCTTGCATACCCAAATCTTGTAGTCTTGCAATGATGTTTTCATTAAATATATAGAGGTCATATATATAGCTGGTTAGTCTTTGGTTTAATGAATTTTTTTGGGGCTAGGTATACATTGGATACTATTATATGCTTGTCTATTTATTTATATTTAGTTGTAATTTAAAATCATTAAATTTTACCTCTAATAAAACTCTCCTAGGTTTGGTTGAGCTTGAAGTGAAAGAGAGATTTTCTACTCTCAAAAATCAACCTACCATCCCTTACTCTTTATTAATGAGTGACCCATCCACCCTTCAAGAATTATATTTTTTTAGCTTTGAAGTGGATTGATCCCTCTAGAAGTGTGAGGAATGACCTCAAGAACCAACATGTGTAAGGGAATATAAGAACAATATAAGAGGGGCATTACATAGTAGACTTGGTGGAACATATTTGATCAGACAAAAAATGCAAGAACGAGAGAATCTTGTAAGAATCTTTGATTGATCAAATTGGATTTCCTAATTTTTGTCGGTGGATTCCTTGATTTTGGAGTTTCATACTATTCTTAGGAAGTACATTAATAAGAAAGGTGTTAAAATGTACATTAATAAGAAAGGTGTTAAAATTTAGAACATGGATATGGGAGCTCAAATTGGGTCCCTATTTTTGGGAGCCATTGGTGATTTTTTGGATTGTCCCTAGACCATATATTAGATGCTTGGGATGATTTTATGCATGGTGAATTTAAAGTGAGGTTGTGCTACCATATTGAACTCAGAGAAAAAAAACTCAATCTCATGATTATTGATTAACACACGAGAATACTTTAGAGGCTACATGTTTGCTTAGGTATATATTTTCCTATGTATTGTTTCTCTACTAGTTATTATGTAGATCTAAATTTATTTGCATTGCTTCTCTCATGAGATTATAGTAGTAACTATTCATTTTGTTTCATAGATCTTATCCCCCATATGGAAAATGAAGGTTTTACTTGGATTTATTGTAAACCATACAAGAATGATAATTCAGTATTTATTATGCAAGTTGTTATTCAATGCATTGGTTTTTTATAGATTTCATTTGGTTACTTTAATGATAATTTTATTATTCAATTTGATGAATGTGAATAGTAGGATTACCATAAAACTATGAGTTGAAACTTGTGTTTCAAGGAAGAAATTTCATTTAGAGAAAAGATGTAAAACTAAAAATGTAATCTCCTTTGAATTGATTTTAAGAGTTTTTTCTGAACCCAATTACCTTGTATGTATGACTATTATAGTGCAATCCTCTAAAATGTGGAAACCGCCTTTCAATATGTAAAAACTAAAACTTAATTCTATCACTATTGAAATTGAAATAAAAGAGATTTTGTCAATTAAACTTGCAACTAGGAAATTTAATCCTTTTGATATTTACTTGTGATTAAAAAATTCATGTCATTTGGATGCTTAACTAGAGAGTTAGCATAACCTCTAAAATAAAATATTCCTAGGTGGAGACTTAGGAAACATTTGATTGCATACCTCAATTTGGTAATTAAGAGTTTGTAGACTTAGTGTGTTAATGAAAGAAAATAATAAAACTCCCTTCAAATTAGATAAGAATTAGTTTTCTATGGTAGTTGTAAAATTTGAGACTATATTTGATGAAAAATAAATACATAGAGTTTGATATAGGAGTGGGACAAGCTCACTTCTTATGAGTACAATTTATATGTAGATGGGGAAAACTTGTAACTTTCTTTTATACCTTGCTGATCTAAAACTTTGTGAAGTAATAGAACTATGATTTTTGGTGTTCGAGTCAAGTTGAACCCATGTTAAGTTGTAAAATTTAAATGTTGACTTTAGAGAGTATAATGGCTTATATTTTTGTACTATACTTGTGATATGTCTTAGATGTTAGACTTAGTATCAACCTACATGTTATAGAATTAGATATTCAAATGTTGGCTTTGAGCAATGGTGTTAGAAATGGTTTATGAGGGAACCTATCTAATCTCATATGTTTTTAGTCATCCTACACATAATAAGATAACCATAATTATATTAAGTCATGTATTAGAGAGTTTAAATGTTAAGCTTAAGGGATAGTCTCTATGAAGCATTCACCTCAGGTACAATAGCTTACTTATGTATGTGTAGGTGATTTGTGCCCACACGAGTTAGGAATATATGAAAACAATATTGTGATATTCTAAATATCATGATTAGTGATATAGATTTATTGTTTCTTAACCTCTATACCTTGGCCAAAATTAAATCTAATGAGATTATTTAGTTATTTTTTTATGTAACTAAAAAATGACCTAGAAATTACCTAATACCAATCTCTGCTTTCTCTTTATGTACTACTCTATTATGACCTTACTCATGAAGGGTAGGGTCTAATTTGAACAAGGTGGAGCATGTGTGTGTTATATTCGACTTTGTGGTTGGAGGAAAACTATTTGCATGATGTATTTTCTCCCAAGAACTTACAATATGTCCTTGTTAGATTGCACATTTTAGCTTGTTTGATTAGGTATATTTGTACACACTTGTTTGGATGAATTTATTTATATTCAATTATGATTTGTTAATAAATTATGAGAATTTCCTAATGATTAGATATATACAAGATGTATGTTACATTTGTGACATCATGAGAATTTGTTATGGACTAAAATAAGATTGAAATTCATGGATAATTTTGTATCCAAACTATATTATTTAGTTCTTTCATAATTAAATTAAAATTGAAGTTATACATTATTTGTATCACTTTTTTATAGTAATAAAAAATGGTTTTGTACATATTGTGACTATTATATTAGCTGCTAATAATTTTAAAGCAATAGTATATTGGATTATAATCTACAATTAGCCACTTACATAATGTTACATTTCATATTTGCATATTTATGTTAATCAAATTTCTTTTGTAAAATTGTATTTATGTAATGATTACATAAACAATTATTTGATAATCTTATTTGAATATAATTATTTTTTATGGTGCCATTTATATGATTTCTTTTATAAATGCATGATGCTATTTTTGCATACATTATTTTTCCTTATGATACTTGCACCTACTTGATCTATATATCTTATAATATATCAAACCATAGGTCATTGGATAAAATTTTTTTTTTGGTAGAATATCATGCCTTGAGTATGGTGTTGTGACAAAAATACACAATTAAATTAAGGAACAAAATTATTAGTAGATATAATTATATAATTGATGTAAATGAATAAGTAGATACATTTGCATAATTTGTGGTAAGATAAAATATTTTCAATCATGTGTTCTTACTTTCTAGATAGAAAATAAGATCTAGATTTTTTTAGTATTTTGTTTATATATAAGATTTTTTATAACAAAGGAGGCTTCCCTAACAATCTAAGTTATTTATTTGTTTTAGATGTTAGAAGTAAAAAAAATCAAGGAGGCTCTACTATTAATTTGAAGAGAGGATTTCCTTGCACATTATTCTATTTTATTTTATAGTGAAAGTGACATATTAAAATGCTAATACTATATACATTTCAACATGCATCTCCTCTCACATAAGAAAGTCAATTATAATGAGAGTAATGATGAATTTGAATGCTTATGTTGCACAAATTTCCATATTTTATATGGAAGATGAGGGTAGGGAGCTACTATATAGGACTTGCATGTTGTAGCTAGTGGGAGTGGTGTTGGGGTTGTTTGTAGTTCTAAAGAATAATTTATGGTTTTGATGCTCTTGTTGTAGAGAAATGTGGAGATTATATATTGATACAAATGTACATATATATACATATGTATATGTGTCTGTGTATGTCATTGAACTTAAACTATAAACTTGAATATGAACTAGAAACATAGGAACCTAGTGATATTATATGATGATTTATAGAAAGACTTTAAATTGAATGTTTAGAATCCCTTTGTCAAAAATAATTAATATAACCAATAAGATCAAAATTAATTTCAAAACTAATAAAATATATTAAATTAATCATTGTAACATAAAATATACCATTAAGAAAATAGTATGGTTTGTATGAATTTTCATATCTATATATATATATAAACAACCAATAAACCTCTATAGATAAGTAAAAAATTCACCCATTGTATATGAAAAAAGGATTAAAACCTTAACCATAGGTCTTGGAACTCACATTGCACTCTCATGGTCATCATATTGTAGAATATCACACATCCTTACATCATTATTAGAATACATGATTTGGCACATGCAAATGATCAATGACACAACTTCAAGTATGCTTCTTTCTAGGAATCTAAACGACCATTGACTTCACCACTAACTACTATAGTCTATACACTACTTGTGGCAAGAAATTCCTAGTTAAGTTATTTTTATGATTTTTTGGTTGGCCAAGTATTGGGTAATTTAGCTTGAATTTTTTTACAAAGGCTCAAGTTTTCAAGTGATGAATTTTTGTAGGATCATTCTAGCGAGAAAACAATAAACATGTTAATTTTCAATCAAATACATCAAACATGCAACATATAAAAACATACATAACATACAATATACCCTCAAAAAATATTCTTAGGAAAAAATCCAACAACAAAGAATCACTCAATGTGTTATTCAGTAATTAACACCTTTCTTACAACATAGTATCAAAGTATCCACTCTATCCAAGCATCAACTATGTTTGGGGATATTCCAACAACATAACCTTCTTAAAAATACAAGTACTATGATCTCCATCCCAAACATTTAATTTCTAACCAAAATCAAACAAGAAACCATGAATATTTATTTGAAACCATTAAGCAACAAACCATAAGCAAATATGACACCCCATTGCATGTCACAAATTCCAATTCTCTCTTTGCATGATTGGTCAACAACCTAAAAATAGAATGTAACTCTCACATCAAAAACCATAGTTCACTTTATAACTCCCCATTGCATGTTCTTACATTGCCATAAAATATTTTTTGTATCTTAATATGTCATTGACACTCTTACACATCTTACATGAAATAAATTCTCTTTTACACACATCACAATACACATGGTGTGCCACCTCAATTGATATGATATTTTCAATGTGGACACATACATAATATAAACTCAATAATTCAAATTTTAAAATTTGTAGAAATATATAATCTCAACATTCTCTCGCTTGTCAAATACCTTGCAAGAGAAAAAGAAAACCAACAAAAATGAATTATTTTCTAAGGGTAAAAATGTTTAGAGCCTCATTTCTTTGAAATTATTCATGGTCATAAGATTTTTCAAACCATTTGCAACATTTACCAAAGTATCCAACTTCGTGAGCATAACACTCCCATACACCATGCCACAAAAAAAATAGTAGTAAACATCAATGTTCTTTGTGTGCATGTGAGGTGTAGGGTTCTTTACTAAGTTTATGGTACTCTAATTATCACAATTAATCATCATTTTCTCCTAGAGAAGTCCAAAATTTGAAAACCAATTTTGAAATGATACTACCTCCTTTCAAGCACAAGTACTTGCCATATACTTTGCCTCTATGGTGGAAAAAACAACCACAGACTATTAGAGAGCACAAATGGTACTCCTTCTCACTCTTGAAACCCTACCTCTACACAAACAATTTTTTTCTTCTCTCTTTTTTGTCTCTAGAGTTTGTGCAAATATCATTGATGTTAGTGTTGGTCATGTCCTCTTTGGTTGGGGTTTCTACTTTAAACAATCCTAGAGGATTTATTTTTAATGGCTCGGGGTCTTATTCCCATCATTTGGGGCATGATTCACTTGGCTATGATATAGGATCTCCAAGTAATGTACCCCTTAGTACACCATTTTAGCTCAATGTAAATCACCCACTATCATTTGCATCCATAGCTAGGGAGGGTATTGTTTTGGGCTTGGGTTGTGATTCCCCATGCATAATTGTAGATGAGGTATATGAAAATATCTTGTCCCTTGTTTACAAATTTTCCCAATCATGATTTATGAACAAGATGTCATAAAAAATAAAGAATTTTATCTTTTATGTGGCTTTTGTAAATTCAAAAAATTGTGGCAATCTCTTCTTAACTCACAAAATTAGGTTCTAGAATCTTGGAAGCCTCTCATTAATGGTAAGATTCAATCATTTCCTTGTGTTAGGGGCTTATTCATAGCTAATTTTTTCTCTTCATAGGATAGGGATTTGGTGCTTGATGATAGGTTATAGATGTGGGTAGTGCACTCCCTCTTGGTTAATCCTTCAACCCCTTACTGGATCTCTCAATATTAGAGTAGTTTGGGTTAGAATATCAAATATTTCTTTGCAATTTTGGGAAGATTCATGCTATGAATCTATTGTCAATGAAATTGGTCACTTCTTGAAGGTTGACTCTACTACTTCCTTCATGGGTCACACTATGTATGCACATATTCTAGTGGACATAGATATTTCCAAGGACAATCATAGGGACTTTTTTTTATGGTGGGGGATACGCCTTGGACTCAACCACTTGACTATGAAGGTCTCTCCAACTATAGGTGATGTTTTACCATCATCCACCTGACTTAAGATTGTTCACTTTCTTGGAGCAAGGGTGTGACTATGTAGTAGAGGAATTCCCATAATGATCACTTGACTATTAACGCATTTGAATATTTGGTTGATGGTTCCTCTTAGGATGACAAGTCTTTTCAAGACTTTGGGTCTTCTCCTCTTGTTCCTCTTATATTGAGTCACACAATCTAGGGGGTTTCTCATGTGGTTGGCATCGATCAAGAGTGTCTTTCTTGTATAGCTCCTTCAACTTGTATTGGTAAGTGATGCCCAAATCCTATTTTAATTTCTCAACTTCCCATTTTCAATGTTCATGTTTCCCCTTTGATTTTGGTGCAACACCCATCTACTCCTAAGGTGATTGATCATTGATTGGCACCTCTTGCTAAATGTCCCTTTATTTATATTGTACCTATGGATCGGCCTTCTT